>AWOL01S0044916.1:3410-63184 GCA_000715115.1 Nicotiana otophora
TGTCGTGATGGCGCCTATCGGGGAACTAGGCAAGCCGACTCATTTCCAAAACAAAACGATATTTTCATTTTAAAGATAATTTCAAGGTTATTTAACATAAAAACCTTCGTAAAGGAGATCCAATCAAAATAAAAGTGCGGAAGGAAAAGCCCGACATCGGGGTGTCACTAGTCATGAGCATTTACTACAATCTGTCTAACAATATCAAGGCTACCGCAGCATGGAAAATAGCTAAATACAACTAGAGGAAGATAAGAGGGAGAAGAGCAGGGGCTGCAATCGCCAAACAGCTACCTTGCTATCTCCAAGAAAATTTACAACTAGAACACTTAATGACCGCTACCGTGACCAGCTACACCTGAATCTACACACAAGGTGCAAGGAGTAATGTGAGTACGCCAACTCAGTAAGTAACAACAATAAATATAGACTGAGCATTAGTAACGAGCAATAAAGCATATAACATTCATATCGGGAAATCTCAGTAAAATACCATATGCTTTTAAAAATCAGGATTTGAATCAAAACATCTCGTTTAACCCAGTTCCAGTAAAAATCATTTAAAGATATTTTTCAACACTTTTCAGACAGAGGAAAAATGCAAAGGTGAGCAAAAAAGGTGAAATCATAGACAGCCCCTCGGGCAAAACATCACTCATAAACAACCCCTCGGGAAAACCTTACAGTCACTCGTGCCACTCGGGCATACCTCACAATCACTCTTGCCATTCGGGTATACCTCACAATCACTCTTGCCACTCGGGTGTACCTCACAATCAATCTTGCCACTTGGGCATACCTCACAGTCACTCAGCACTCGGCACTCACACTCAGTAGGTACCTGCGCTCACTGGGGGTGTGTACAGACTCCGGAGGGGCTCCTTCAGCCCAAGCGCTATAATCTGCACGGACAAATCACGTGCTGCACGGACAACTCACGTTCCATAATAATAAAGTATGCTGCAGGCGGGCAGCCCCGATCCACACTTATCCTCACAAATCTGGCCCTCGGCCTCATTCAGTCATAAATCTCTCAAGCCACTCGTGCATTTTAGTAAAACATGGCATTCGGCCCAAAATATTTATATGCGTCAAAATAGAGTCATACAACTGAGTTATGCGGTAAACAAGTATAAACATGATTGAATATAGATTTTCAATCGAAAACAATGAGAGGATGGTAAGAAACATCCCCTAAGGGTCCAAACAGCATTGGCGCAAGGCCCAAACATAACATTCAACCCAATTTACAGAAATGCTTTCTAAAATATATAAGTATCATACGGTTTCAACAAAGTATACAACTTTATAGTTGCTACGGGACGGACCAAGTCACAAATCCCCAATAGTGCACGCCCACACGCCCGTCACTTAGCATGTGCGCCACTAAAAATAGTAGAATGATACAAAATTTGGGTTTCATACCCTCGGGACTAGATTTACAATCGTTACTTACCTCAAACCGGTCAAATCGCTACCCCGCAATGCTCTTGCCTCTGGACTCGGCCTCCAAATTCTCCAAATCTATTCACAATCAGTACAATACCATCAATATACGCTAATGGAATGAATTCCACAAGAAAAGCTTCAAAATTAGACCAAAACCCGAAATTGGCTCAAACCCGCCCCCTAGGCCCATGTCTCGAAATCCGATAAAATTTATAAAACTAGAAAGCTCATTCACTCACGAGTCTAACCATACCAAATTCATCAAAATCCGACATCGTTTTGTCCTTCAAATCCTTAAATTACTTTCCAAAAATTTCAAGCCCTAACCCCTCATTTTCACTAATTACCATGATTAAACAACAAAAAATTACCATATATACAAGTATTAGGGCTTAAGTAACTTACCTCAATGAAACCCCCTTGATTCCCTCTTCAAATCTCTCCCAAAAGCTCCAAAAATCGAATAGAAATGGTGAAGAATGCACCAAAATAGCGAAGGGTTCTATTTATGGTTTCTACCCAGGTTTTTCGCACCTGCAGCCATTTTCTCGCACCCGCGCGACCGCACCTGCGGTCCAAGGAGCCGCACCTGCGCAATTCACTTAATCCCCCAGCTTCCGCACATGCGGACACCTTTCTCGCACCTGCGGACTCGCATCTGCGGTCCCTGGTGCGCATCTGCGAAACCAGCCCAAAAATCTCATCTCCGCATCTGCGCTCAAGGCCCCGCACCTGCGGGCACGCAGATGCGGCCAATTCTTTGTACTCGCATTCCTAGCCTTGGCCCAGCATTTCCCGCACCTGCGCACTCCCCACGCACACCGGCAGCCTCGTACCTACGAGGCTTTCTTACGCAGGTGCAAAAATAGCAGTAGCAGCTCCAGCTCCAAATTCCAACTTCTACAAATCCGTTAACCACCCGAAATCACCTCGAGGTCCCCAGGACCTCAACCAAAAATACCAACAAGTAATATATCAACATACAAACTTAGTCGAACCTTGGAATCACTCAAAATAACATCCAATCATCAAATTACCCTCGGATTCAAGTCTAAGAACTTCTAAATTTCTAAATTCGGCAACCGATGCCGAAACCAACCAAACCACGTCCGAATGACCTCAAAATTTGCACATACATCACAAATGACACTACGAACCTACTCCAACTTTTGGAATTCCATTCCGACTCCGATATTAAATTTTCCACTGCCGACCGAAATCGCTAAATTTCCAATTTCGCCAATTCAAGCCTAATTCTACCACGGACTTCCAAATCACAATCCGGATGCACTCCTAAGTCCAAAATCACCTAACGGAGCTAATAGAACTATCAGAATTCAAATTTGAGATCGTTTACACATAAGTCAACATCCGGTTACCTTTTCCAATTTAAGTTTCTACTTAAGAGACTAAGTGTCTCAATTCACTCTGAAACCACTCCGGTCCCGAACCAACTAATCCGACATAACATAATATAGCTGAATAACACAAAAAGAAGTAAAAATGGGGAAACGAGGCTATAACTCTCGAAACGACCGATTGGGTCGTTACAGGTGTGCTCGGATGTGGGGAGAGGCTGGGGTCGAGGGGGTGAGACGAGGGTAGGGGGTGACGATGGAGAGGATGGGATGGTAAAAACTATGGATTGTAGAGTTTAGAAAAATGTTTTTTCTGCTCTTGTTACGGAGTCATTTTCCTGAAATTAGAAAAATATATTTCAAAAGAAAAATAATTTTCAAAATATTTAAGCCAAACCACGAAAAAATTGAAAAAATATTTTCCTCCCTACAGAACATATCCAATGAAATGTCAGAATTGTCAGTGCTTCTAATATTAATAAATTTGATAAATATCTCGTTCTCGTAAAATATTTCTTTCATTTCTTAAGAGGTAATAAGAGAGAAAGGAAGACAAGTGATGGTGAAGAATTGACGCTACTACTTGGACTTTTAACATCAAATTGTGACGTCTTGGACACCAAGTTATTCCTACAAGGACATTTCTCATAGATTTACGTAATAAAATTTTTGACATCCTCTTATATTTAGGTTTATTACAAACCTCCATTAATTTACTATATTATATAAAGATGGATGAGTTATCTAATTGAGGTTCAACTTATTAAATGATCAGTTAGGACAACACTATTATTGTACATTTCCAATGTACAAAAAGCTAAATCCCTAAAATTCATTCTCTTAGATTCAAATCTCAATCTCAATTTCTACTATGTAAATCCTTGGTTTAAGTCTAATAATCTATGAAAAATAAAATATATACTCAAAATTAAGTTAAGAATACTTACCCTTATAATTTGGATGAAATCCGTCTTCAAAATCGCCTCCAACTGAGGTCCCAAGCTAAAAAATAATGAAAATTAGCTAAATCTCGTCTTTAGAGGATTAAAAATGAATATGTCGGGCATTTATCATAGGTGAGGATCATGTTTGCAGGTGCAATGTCGCGGGTGCGATCCTTCCTTTGAAGGTGAAACCTTCGCACTTGCAAGACCAACTTTTGCACTTGCGATGTCGCAGGCATTACTCCCAGGTCGCAAGTGCGACTTTAGCAGTAACAACAAAAACTCTGCATTGACCCCTTCCTGGTAAAATGCCCATAACTTCCTGTACAAAAATCAAAATAACAAACGATTTGAAGCACCAGAAATTAGACTAAAAGGATTACAATTTTATCAAAACCTCATCCCAAGATCCATCATATATTGGAGATATGCTCTTTTTTCGGTCAAGCTAACTGCAGAAAAGCCCTATTTCGGTAACTCAATTCTTTCAAAGCTTGCCCCAAATACGCCGAAACTCACCCGAGCCCCTCGAGACTTCATAAAATTATTTTTACAAGTCCAAATACCCTTTATGGACTTTTCAAACAACTCAAAATACCCACGGAACATCACAATAAAGAATCGAGGCTCAAACTGAATAAAATTTCTTTTTTTATTCCCCTCCCTTTTTATTCCCCTTTGATCTCCCTTTTGATAACAATAAGGTAGGGAATTCAAACTAGAGTAAGAATTTCAGAAGTAAATGTGGAAGCAATAACAATAAGGAATTGAACAACTAGAATTAAAGTGCAGAAAATAAAGGATATGGAAAAATTTAAGGAAAGAATTCCAAGACCTTCCAAGAACACAAGTTCTATAGCCTTGACAAGATCCAAGCAATAACGTTTTGATTTATTGCCGAAATCAAACGCCTTTACTTAAAAATCAATCAAAATAATAGATTCATATCTTGACCGCTTTACGAGTAACTTGAGACAATAATTAATAACTCGTATTAATCACCTTCTAAGAATACCACAAAGTAATTAATGATATAACAATAAAGAAGTTATCTTACTACCTCGAACTATGAATTAGGAAAGGTTGAAAGATAAATCTCAAAGTATAAGTAACAAAGGTTCAAAAGAACTCTCAAAGTATAATATTCTTAATCAATAATGAAGTACCTCAATGAATGAGAAAAACTCCTTATTTATAGGAGTAAAAGTCCTTAAAATTAGGTAAGGTGATTGTTAAGGCTTACAAAGTCATTAAAATTAGGTAGGGTGGTTGCTAAGGAATAAGAAAAGTCATTAAAATTAGGTAGGGTGGGCGGCCAAATCCCTTTGGGACATATTTGGACCTTAAAACTACTAGTTTGGGCCATTGATTTGGACTCCAATTGGGATCCTTTTCAAACACCCCCTTTTGGACCTCTTTTAAGCTCATTTTGAGCTCTTCTGGGTGCCCTTTTGCTGGATTTCAAGGGTCGAGTTCGAGACCCAATATTCCTCCTCTTGGACTTCAATTTGGGCCACCAAATAATTGTAAAAATTGTACAATTCATCTTTTTTGGGCTTGGGCTCATCCTCTACAATTAAAAGCTTCTTTATTTGCCATTGAAGTCCAGCAACTTCAGTCAGCAACTCTTTAACTTGAGATCTTGTAAATGGCCTTCTTGGAGCTTCCAAAACTCTATCCTTGTCCTTGATGTTATCATTCCCCTCTTCTTGAAAAGAATTCGTCCCCGAATTCGATCCTACATCAAACAAAGACAAGTCAGCAACATTGAATGTAGCACTTACTTGAAACTCACCAGGAAGGTTCAGCTTGTAAGCATTGTCTCCGATCCTTTCAAGGACTTGAAATGGGCCATATCCTCTAGGATGCAACTTTGACTTCCTTTCGGAAGGAAATCTCTCCTCTCTAAAGTGAACCCAAACAAAATCTCCAGGTTTAAAAACAACTTGTTTTCGACCCTTATTCTTTCCCAAGGAAGTTTGTTCATTTGTTTTCTCAATTGCAAGCCTTGTTTGCTAATGAAATTTTTTCATCATATCAGCCTTTGTCCTACCATCAAGAATAGAAATATCATTAGTAGGTAATGGTAATAAATCAAGGAGAGTAAAGGGATTAAAACCATAAACAACCTCAAAAGGAGACATACCTGTAGAAGAATGGATTGTTCTATTGTAAGCAAATTCAATCATAGGTAAGTGATCTTCCCAAGAAGTTAATTTACCTTTCAAAATAGCCTTCAACATGTTTCTCAAGGTTCTATCAACTACTTCAGTTTGTCCATCAGTTTGTAGGTGACAAGAAGTAGAAAACAACAATTTAGTGCCTAGCGTCCCCCAAAATACACGCCAAAAGTGGCTCAAAAACTTAGCATCCCTATCACTAATAATAGTTCTAGGTATACCATGCAATTTAATAACTTCTTTTATAAAAAGATCAGCAACATGTGAAGCATCATTAGTCTATAACCAAGGAATAAAACAAGCCATTTTGGAGAGCCTATCTACCACAATAAATATACTATCCTTACCATTCTTTGTTCTAGGCAAACCTAATACAAAATCCATAGAAATATCAATCCAAGGTGAAGTAGGAACATGTAATGGCGTATAAAGACCATGTGGTAACACTTTAGATTTAGCTTGTTTACATTCCAAACACTGTGCGCACATTCTTTCAACGTCTTTTCTCATTCCAGGCCAAAAGAAATTTCCAGCAAGTTTGTCTAGTGTCTTTGGGACTCCAAAGTGATCCATTAGCCCTCCACAATGTGCTTCCCTTATAAATACTTTACGTAAAGAGAAATTAGGGATACACAACATATGTTCCTTAAAGAGAAACCCGTCTTAGAGATTAAACCTCTCAAAAGGACCAACTTATAATCTGCAAAAATCTTGCCAAAATCAATATCATTAGCATAGAGTCCCTTGATTTGATCAAAACCCATCAATTTAGAAGTCAGAGTAGAAACTAAGACATACCTTCTTGAAAGTGTATCAACAACAACATTCTCTTTTCCTTGTTTGTAAGAAATTACATAAGAAAATATTTCAATGAATTCAACCCACTTAGAATGCCTCCTACTAAGCTTACCTTGACTCTTCAAGGATTCATGGTCGGTTTTAATGACAAACTCTCTTGGCCACAAGTAATGTTACCATGTGGCTAAAGCCCTTACCAACACATATAGCTCTTTGTCATAAGTGGAATAGTTAAATATGGCTCTACTCAACTTCTCACTATAGGCAATAGGTTTAGAATCTTGCATCAAAATAATACCTATTCCTTTGCCACAAGTATCACATTCAATTTCAAAAGATTTAGAAAAATTAGGCAACTGTAACAATGGAGTAGAACATAACTTTTCTTTCAATAAGTTAAAAGCATCATCTTGTTCTTTTCCCCACGTAAAAATCTTATCCTTTCTAATAACTTCAGCTAAAGGAAAAGCGATGGTGCTAAAGTCTCTCACAAACCTCCTATAAAAACTAGCAAGTCCATGAAAATTCCTAATTTCAGTTACATTCTTAGGTTTTGACCATTCTTTTATTGCTTTGATTTTCTCTTCATCAACCTCAACTCCTTTAGAACTAACCACAAAACCCAAAAAAATCACACGATCCACATAAAAAGTACACTTTTTAAGATTAGCAAATAAAAGTTGCTTTCTAAGAACTTCAAAAACTTATTTTAGGTGTTCTACATACTCTTCTAAAGTGTTAGAAAAGATCAAGATATCATCGAAGTACACCACAATAAATTTTCGATGAAAATCCTTAAATATATTACTCATTAATCTCATGAAAGTGCTAGGTGCATTAGTCAAGCAAAAAGGCATAACTAACCACTCATAAAGCCCATATTTGGTCTTAAAAGTAGTTTTCTATTCATCTCCAGGATTCATTCAAATCTGATGGTAACCACTTTTTAGATCAATTTTAGAAAAGATTTTGGATCCATGTAATTGATCCAACATGTCATCAAGACGAGGAATAGGATGGAGATACTTTATCATTATCTTGTTGATTGCTCTACAATCCATGCACATCCTCCAAGTTCCATTCTTTTTGGGTACCAATAGGACGGGAACAGAGCAAGGGCTCATGCTCTCTCTCTCACAAAGCCTTTCTCAAGCAACTCCTCAACTTGCCTTTGAAGCTCTTTTGTCTCTTCTGGATTACTCCTATAAGCAGGCCTACTTGGAATTCGTGATCCAGGCACAAAATCAATTTGATGCTCAATTCCACGCAAATGTGGCAATCCATTAGGAATATCTTCAAGAAATATATCTTTAAAATTCTGCAAAAGAGAAGAAATACTACTTGGCAAAGAAGAAGTTAGTAACTCAGAATTAATCAAAACTTCTTTGTAAGTAAGTAGTATTATGGGCAATCCCTCTTTTCTTGCATTTAAACACTCTTTGGATTTTATATAGAAACTCTTTTTTTTTCTTTCCTTAGCCTTTTTCCTCTCACCAAGACTTTCTATTTTTTCATTCAAACCCCTTTTTATCTCTTCTCTCAAATTTCTACCCTCTCTCTTTCTCTCGGCCATCTCTCTTTTTTTTAATAACTCTTGGCCTCCTTTCTTTTCTTTTTTCTCAAGCTCACCTTTTATCCCTCCCCTTAGTTTTCTCATTGTTTCCCTTAATATCTTTTGATATTCAAACACTTGAGAAGGAGATAAAGGTGCAAGAGTAAATTGCCCGCCATTTAGCTCAAGAGAATATCTATTCTTCCTTCCATCATGAAAAATATTCCTATCATACTGCCAAGGACGACCCCGTAAGATATGGCATGCTTGCATAGGGATTATGTCACAAAGAATATCATCCTCATATCTACCAACATTGAATGAAATCATGCATTGTTTGTGAACCTTTAGTTCACCACAATCATTTAACCATTGGAGTCTATAGGGAGTAGGGTGTTTCATGCATGCAAGTCCTAGGTTTTCCACAAAGTACGAACTCACCACATTAGCACAACTACCACTATCAATGATCATAGAACACGTTTTTCCCTTTATCCCACACCTAGTATGGAATATATTCTCCTTTTGTTTTTCACTATTGCTTCACAAACTGATAGTCATAATCCTCCTAACTACCCCAATTATGCCATATCATCTTCATCACTCACATCTCCCTCTTCTTCTCCCTCACTTTCTTCACTCTCATATCCTCCATCTTCTCTAAGAATGATGTTTCTTCTACTTGGACATTCATGCATCATATGTCCCCTTTCTTTACATTTCTGACATTTAATAGAACTAGAAGGTGTAAAAGGTTTAGGTTTAAAGGTTTTACCTCCCTCTTTGTTCTCAAATTTACCTTTATCCTTATCTTCTTGAGGTGTAGAAGAACTCTTCATCTCTTGATTCGGCCATGGCTTCTTGGAGATGGTTTTTGACCGACCTTTTCACGAGCTAGTTTGCTTTCTTTTATTTTGATTTTCTACCTTTAGAGACAAATCAACTAACTCATCTATTGTTACATATTGTTGTAATTCTACTACATCGGTTATTTCCTTATTTAAACCATTTAAAAATCTAGCCATTGTAGTCTCTTCTTCCTCCATACAATTAGCTTGCATCATAGCCAAGTAGCAATTGGTGCTTGTCCACAGCACCATATCCATAGCCTTAAAGTACTCATTCACAGACATGGACCCTTGCTTCAATGTTTGAAGACATTGTTGTAGCTCCCTTTGAAAGTGTCATGGTACGAATCTCTTCTTCATCACCCTCTTCATCTCAACCCAAGTAGAAATTGGTGCTTGTCCTTCTTGCAATCTGTCCCTAGTAAGCTTTTTCCACCAAATAGTAGCATAGTCAGAAAACTCAATAACAACAAGTTTAACCTTCTTACCCTTAGAGTAGTTGTGCCCGTCAAAGATGGCTTCAACCTTTCTCTCCCAATCGAGGTACAAGTCTGGAACCCTTGTTCCCTTGAAAGATGGCATCTCCATCTTTATACTACTTATATTATCATCTTTTACTCTACCTCTTTGTTCCCTTCTATTTCTTCCCACCCTATCAAAATCAATATAATTAAAATCATCTATAGGGTTTTCTTGATTTACAATGGGAGCAAGGGGTATATATCTCCTAGTTTGGGGCCTAATATTATTTTCCCTTCTAAGTTCAGCTATTGTATCATTTTGCTCAGTAATGGTCTCCCTCTTCTCTTGGAGTTGCAAATTCCACCTTTCGAATTGTTGATGCATAACTTGCAAGGTAAAATCATCTCTTGCTTTGATTTCGGCTTCTTGAAGAACTCTTCGTTCATCATCACTACCTATACATAATATCTTAAATAATTAAAATGTATCAAACAATTAAACTGTATAATTAATGGCCTTTAAACATTTTGAAATTTTTTCGACTGTTAAAGATATTTTTTCAAACCAGATCATGTTACATATAAGTTATGTATATGGGGGTGACTATATATGTGAAGTAATGAGCATATACACAAGAACCAAGTTATATTAAGGGGTTGTATATGGATACACTTTTGAGCATGATGTAATATACTTTGATTATATGTGCATGTACAACATTATATGCATATTGTAAATGCTAGATAACATTATGATTTATATGTATGTTGCTATACCTGTCTAATATGGATTACCAATCACATTGCTTATATGTATGTTGTGATAAGTACATGGTTTGGATACTTTTTCAAAATGCTATTTTCCGACTACAAAATAGTAGTCATAATTTTTCGACTACAGTAGTCGGAAAACTATAATTAATTTATTTTATATTTTTTTAATTTGTAGGCGACTGCCATTTCGACTGTAGTAGTCATAAACTTTGGCGCAAAATACCGCGAATTAAGTTTTCCGACCACTATAGTCTGGACAAAGTCAATAAAAAACTTTGACCAATCTTCCGATATAGTAGTCGTAACTTTTAAAAAATTATTTTTAAATTTTCGACTACAGTAGTCGGACAATGCACAAATTTCGTGATCAGAATTGTAATTAAAAATCGACTAAAGCTGCCGACCACTGTAATTGGAAAATAAGTCAACAAAATTTTGACCAAAATAAAAAAGAAATTTCCGTCTATAGTTGTCACAACCCATTTTCTGAACAAGTCGTGACCGGTACCCGATCGGTAAATTTGACTGAGCAAACCATCTACGCTTATCAAAACTATTATAACTTCAAGCTTTATATGCAACAAGGCAATACTTTAATCAAATACTTTTAATTAATTTGATTGTCTAAAATAAACCAACTCCAAAACTTTATTCGTAGTAGCTACTGAAATACTACAAAGTTATTATCAAAAACACTTGAATCTTAACCCACCGACTGTGTCTATGAAGCCTCTACTGATAAACTGACGCACTGCTCAGGACATGAGATTTCCTGGCTAGTTCTCCAAGTAAACAAAGAAATATCTAAATAATAAAGACTCAAAGGAATACTCCACGAACAAAAGCGAAGCTCACCAATAGCACTAGAAGTGAGGGAAGTCCTAACCTGTAGCCTGCTCGCCTGCAAAACCGGTTCCTACGTTGTACCGCAGACCAACGCAGGTTCCTAAAAGAGAACGCCAGTACCATCCTCAATGAGTCTCAACGACAGGGGACAAAACTTTAATAAAATATACATTACAAGCAAAGATTCTAGATGCATGGAAAACATAAAGCTTTTAAGAACAATTCTAAAATAATTGCATAACAACAGTTTATGAATATTCTAAAAGAAATTCATTTCTTTTTCTTACTTAAAACAAATACTTCACTTCATACTTCGGGAGTTCCAACTATCCTGACTTATTTTTGTCTTAGTCACCGTGTGATCGGCACGGGTTCGATCCCAACCTGATCGAATAGGCCCAATCCACGAGGTGCCACTCGCTTCATGGTTCTCAGCGCTGATGTATCATAACTTAGCCTGGCTAGGCAAATTCTCAGCAACGAGACCCTCAGCTCGTATGCTCCCTACTTTGGCACATGTAGTTTCAAGAAATCAACGCCTTGGTTAGGACCCTCGGCCTGGACGATGACCCCTTCTCAGAATAGAGGATACTCCAAAAAATATTTTCTTTCTAAAACATCTTCTTGTGACTTTTCAAATCTAAATCTTGTTTGAAAGTGATCTATCAATATTCATAATAATATTCTTGAGTGTATACATAGCATAAGCATGAAATAAAATTACTCAAAGTATCTTTAAAAGTGCTATCTAACTCTTGAAACTTTAACATGTAAGATCACGTAATAAAGCATACAAATATGAAAAATAGACGATTATACTTCTCGAGAAAAATATATAAGCTTTAACTAGAATATACTTAGTCAACATGTATTCACACATTTCAATTAAGCACATGTTGACTCTTTAAAATATTTTATCAAATACTTTGTGGGCGTATTTTTGTGAGTAGAACCACTTTAGTAAAAGGTTATATCCGCTCACCTCAATTTCTCCTTTAAAGCAACAATGTAAGCTCCAATTCTTGTAATCAACTCAACGATCAAATACTACAACAATAAGTCACAATAAGTATCCAACTTTCCCAAAGTATTAATCTTTTCTCAACTCTAAGAACTTTAGGTTCAACTTTGAAATTTTCTAAGTTTAGGGGTGAGGTCTTGTTCTAACAATTCTTGACTATCTCTAACAACCTTAACCCCGTATATCAATCTAATAAAAGTGAAGAATTTATCTTGTAACACCAAAAACCTAACTCGTACTTGATGGGTGTCCTTGAGGTTTTGTAAAACTTTCCTATGAATTTACCCTGTTAGGGTGTTAGATTCTAGTGTATAATGATGTTATAGCTTGCAATCCCATAAAAAGAATTACCTCAATCGTGCCCTAAAGAAGGTCCGAAGTAGTCGAGAAGTAATGCTGCCTCTGTTTCTTGCTCTTTGAAAAATCCATTTTTTTTGTTATGTTGAATTCTTTGCAATTGTTTTCCAGTCCTTGTCTCTTGTTCCTCCTAAGGCTTTAAGCCTTTTCCGTTTTTTTGTCTTTCAACAGATCATCCTATGGGATTTAGGCCCAAATATTAGGTGTCTTGCTTTTTTTTTTGACTTAACAAGTATTTAATGATACCCCATTTTAATAATTAATAATATTCCCCTAATTGTATATCCAATTATTTATAAATAGAGAAGTAAATCAAAATTCAATCACAAGGGTTTAAGTTCGTAATAGAAGTATAATATTTTTATGTACTCAAGATAAGATAAAAAATAAATTCTATATTTAGCGTGTGTTGAAACTTTTATAGATTTGAGGAGTGTTACAATATTCCCTCCTTAAAAACATTCATCCTCGAATGTTGCTAGGGACTTATTCTTAAGCTAACAATCATTCCTTAAGTCCTTGAACTTCTTAAATTTTCTTAATACTACTCACTTTTCCAAGGGACTTAAAATTTTGGCTAACTCCCTAAATTTTTAAAAATTTCAGCAGTCTCCCCTGTAAATTAGACTATCCAAAAAACTATTCCTGTCACCAATATCACAACTACACCAATAACAACCAAATATACCATAACAGGCCATTCATAGGCACCATACACAGCTCATAAACTAATTACTTATACTCTAACAAGGAGGTACCACAATAGCTAACTAAAATCTAAAGCACAACACTTCAACAAAAAATAAATAACTTTAATGAATTAAATGTACTCTGGCATTGTACAAAATTATTTAATAACTAAATATACTCTGACAGAAACTAAATTACTTCAACAACTAAGTATAATCTAGCAAGGACATAAACACATGCTAACTTGTATTTAATAAATGAAATATAAATGTCAAGCCAAACCTAGGTTCACATACCTTGTTCCTCAAATAAATAAGGATACTTCTTCCTCATATCTTCCTCGACCTCCCACCTAGCCTCTTTTGAATCATGATTATTCCATAAAACTTTTACCGATGCTATATCTTTTGTTCTCAACTTTCTTAATTGCCTATCGAGAATTTCTATAGGTACCTCTTCATAAGTCAAGCATTCTTTAATTTCTATGGCGTCGGCAAGTATTATATGCGACTCATCATGAATATATTTTCTAAGCATAGACACATGAAAGACATGATGAATAGAGGACAACTCGCGGGCAATGCTAGCTCATAAGCCACATTTCCCTTCTTTTCTATAATCTCATAAGGTATGATAAATCTAGGACTAAGTTTTCCTTTCTTACCAAACCTCATAACTTCTTTCATTGGTGAAACTTTCAAAAACACCTTGTCACCAACCATGAACTCTAAGTCACGATGCCTCTTGTCAGAATATGACTTTTGACGATTGTGAGCCACTTTTAGTATTTCGCTGATTAACTGTACTTTCTATAAGGCCTCACAAACAAACTCTGGACCAATCAACGACACCTCTGCTAGTTCACACCAACCCACCGGAGACTTACATCATCGCCCATACAATGCTTCATAAGGAGCCATACCAATGCTGGCCTAGTAGCTATTATTGTAAGCAAATTCTATTAGTGGAAATTGATCATCCTAATTACCTCCAAAATCTATAACACGTGCTCGCAACATATCTTCGAGAGTCTGAATGGTCCTTTCTTCCTGACCATCGGTCTGTGGATGGAAAACGATGCTCAAATTGACCTTGGTACCTAAGCTTTTCTGAAATGCCTGCCAAAAATGCGCCGTGAACTGAGGGCCCCTGTCAGATATTATTGAAACTGGAGTACCATGCAATCGGACTATTTCTTTGATGTACAACTGCACATACTGCTCTGCCGATTCTGTCGTCTTTACTGGTAGGAAATTTGCGGACTTTGTCAGTCCGTCTACAATAATCCAAATTGAATCATGCTTACGGTATGTGCGAGGAAAACCTACTACGAAATCCATATTGATCATCTCCCATTTACACTATGGTATCTCTATATATTGAGTTAGGCCACCAAGCCTCTAATGCTCGGCTTTGACTTGCTAGCAATTCAAAAATTTGGCCATATGATCTGCTACTTGCTTCTTCATGCCTTTCCACCAATACAACTCTTTCAAGTTGAGATACATTTTGATAGCACCTGGGTGGATTGAGTACCTCGAACTGTGAGCTTATTCCATTATGGCCTTCCTAAGCCCATCTACATCAGGCACACATAATCGATCATTCAACTTCAAAAGTCCATCACTTCCTAGAGTGAAAGCAGTGATTTCTTTGTTTCTGACTCCTTCTTTTCACTTTACTAAGTACGAATCTTCATCTTGCTTAGCCTTAACATGCGCAACAAGAGAGGATTGTGCTAAGGCATAAGCAGTTATACCTCTTTCGGTCTCATCCAATCTAATTCCATCATTTGCTAATTTTTGAATTTCTCGGCCCAAAGTTCTCCTTTGTACTGCAAGATGGGCCAGGACACCCATTGACTTCCTACTAAGTGCATCTGCTACCACATTTGCTTTGCCCGGGTGATAAAGGATATTGATGTCATAATCCTTCAATAGCTCGAGCCACCTTCTTTGTCTCAAATTTAACTCTTTCTGCTTGAAAATGTACTGGAGGCTTTTGTGATATATAAATAGTTCACAATGCTTGCCATATAGGTAGTGTCACCATATCTTTAATGCAAACACCACTGCTTCAAGCTCCAAGTCGTGTGTGGGGTAGTTCTTCTCATGATTCTTTAACTGCCTGGAAGCATAAGCAATAACTTTTCCCTCTTGCATAAGAACACACCCAAGACCAACTATGGAGGCATCACAATACACTGTGAACCCACCCAAACCTGTCGGCAAGGTTAACACAGGTGCAGTGGTCAACCTGTTCTTTAACTCTTGAAAACTCTGCTCACAAGCGTCTGACCACTGGAACTTAACTGCTTTCTGGGTCAACTTAGTTGATGAAACTGCAAGTGAGGAAAATCCCTCTACAGACCTTCTATACTAGCCAGCTAGTTCCAAGAAACTCCTGATTTCGGTTGGCGTTGTCGGCCTTGGCCAGTTCTTGACTGCTTTTGTCTTCTGAGGGCCTACTTTTATGCGTTCACTAGATAACACGTGGCCTAAGAATGCCATTAACTTCAACCAGAACTCACATTTTGAAAACTTGGCATACAGCTCATTCTCCTTCAAGGTCTGCAAGGCTATCCTGAGGTGTTCTGCATGCTTATCCTTGCTCTTAGAGTATACCAAAATATCGTCTATAAACACTATAATAAAGGTATCAAGGAATAGCTTGAAAACTCTGTTCATGAGGTCCATGAATGCAGCTGGAGCATTTGTCAACCCGGACGACATTACTAGAAATTCATAGTGCCTGTAGCGAATTCTAAAGGTTGTTTTAGATATATCCTCTTCTCTGATTCTCAACTGGTGGTATCCCGACCTCAAGTCTATCTTTGAAAAGTACTTTGCACCCTGAAGTTGATCAAATAAATCATCCATTCTTGGTAGTGGGTACTTGTTCTTAACGGTAACTTTATTCAACTACCGATAATCGACACACATTCTAAGATACCCATCTTTTTTCTTGACAAATAGGGTCGGGGCACCCTGCGATGAAACACTCGGCCTGATGAAGCCCTTGTCAAGTAGGTCTTTCAACTGTTCTCTCAACTCATTAAGTTCTGCTGGAGCCATCCTATAAAGAGGTATAGATATGGGCTGAGTGACTGGCATGAGATCAATGCCAAAGTCTATGATTCTTTTAGGAGGAAGTCCGGGAAGGTCATCTGGGAAAACTTCTGGAAATTCTCTAACAACTGGCACAGACTGAAGAGCTGGTGGTTCTGATTCCGTATTAATGATGTGAGACAAATAGGCAAGACACCCTTTGCCGATCATTCGTTGTGCCATAAGGTAAGAAATAAACTTACTTACAAGAGATGCTGAACTACCCTTCCACTCTAAAACTTCTTCATTTGAAAATTGGAACCCGACTATCTTGGGACGACAATATAACATGGCATAGCAGGAAGACAACCAATCCATACCCATGATCACATCGAAATCCACCATTTTTAACTCTATGAGATTGGCCTCGGTGTTGCGAACTTGGATTGAAACTATACAACCTCTATAGACTCTTGTGGCTTCCACTAACTCGCCAATTGGAGTAGATACTAGGAATGGCTCACTAAGTTGTTCAACTTCTAGCTCGAGGTTAATTGCAAAGTATAGAGTCACGTACGAAAACATTGAACCTACATCAATTATGGCATAAGCATTATGTGAGCAGACTAGAAGTATACATGTAATAACTTCTACAGATGCCTTTGCACTCTGACGATCAAGTGTAGCAAACAAACAGGGTTGTCCCCTTCCCTGAGTAACTCGATCTGCACCACTGCCTGCTCCATGCCCGGCCTGATTATGAGAACCATGAGCCTGAGGTAGTGCAACTGTAGTAGATGAGGAACTAGAAAGACGAGTTGACCCCCACTGAAATTACGTCGCAACTTTGGGCAGTTTGCCTTTATATGACCATTGTCTCTGCAATGATAGCAACTGTGAAACCTGAGCTTACACTGACCTAAATGTTGCCGCTTACATGTTTCACAAATACCTTGTTGTTGTGAATGTTGCTCAGCATGACTCTAGCTATGGGAGGATGATGTCCTAAAATTCGGATTCTGGCGAGACTGGTTTCTATAACTCTAAGTACGTCTGAAGGAAGACCCACCACCTGACTGATGACTGGACTGAGCTGATGTTAATGACTCCTTATTGGAGGAATCCCTTCCACCTCCACTGGATGTACCATTAAACTCGCCCGCTATCCGGGCTTTCTTGTTATGCTCTTTTTCCTCTCTCCTTTGTTGTCTGTCATTTTCTAAGTGCTTGGCGAATCCCACAACAGAGGAGAAAACTATTATTCCTACCGATGCAGCTGATGTTGTATCCTTAATATGGTAAGCCAAACCGCCAACGAACCTGCGGATCTTTGCTTTTTCTGTCTTAACCATGTGAGGAGCATGCTTATCCAAACTTATGAATTACATGTAGTACTCTTGCACACTTTTATTCCCTTGCTTGAGCTGCTCGAACTCTGTAGCCTTAGCTTCCCTATCCTCTTCTGGAATAAAATTAGCCATGAAGGCCTCTTCAAATGCTTCCCAAGTAGGAGGACCGCCATCTTCATCTCTTTCCTTTTCCCACATCTCAAACAAAGCGCCGACCACATCTCTAAGCCGGTAAGCAACTAGCTCCACAGTTTCATCATCAAATGCCTTCATCGCTTGGATGGATTTCTTGACACCCTCCAGCCACAACATTAGATCTTTATCAACTATATTACCAAGGAACAATGGAGGACTCAGCTTTAAAAATCCATTCACTCTTGAGGAGTTAGAATTGTTCTGTCTATTTGATTGAGGTGGAATGTCATCTCTTCTCTCGTTCTGGTTGGCCATGAAGGCTTTAAACATCTCCATAACACTGTTGACAGCATTAAACACATGACCCACCTCTGGATATATAGTTGTCTGAGCCTGAGTTGCTGTTGGGGGCGACAATGGATCCTAAGGTACTGACTCATCATGCTCCATCCCTTCTTCATGTTCAACCCGGGGTACTTGAACCTCTTAGAGGATTTACCCTTCCTTTTTTGAGTTGAAGCCTTCTTAGTTCTATCTTGAGCCACAATAGTAGCAATAGTTTCTTAAGTAGCATCCTAAGTGTTGGTGTCAGAGTTACGAGTACTAGCCATTTCTGCGAGTTTTGGAGAAATGAATACATTAAATAATTTCTTAGAGGTAGGCTCTACTGCACGATCTAAAGTATGAAAAACAATGAGACTTTTCCTAAATGCTTGTAGCCTCCTACTTATAAGTATGGCGTGCTTCATATCTATAAATAAGACTCTACTGACACGGCTTCATAGACTCCAAGGACTCCATAAATCTGAGGCTCTGATACCAAGTTTGTCACGACCCATTTTCTGAACAAGCCGTGACCGGCACCCGATCGGTAAATTCGATCGAGCGAACCATCTACGCTTATCAAAACTATTATAAATTCAAACTTTATATGCAACAAGGCAAAACTTTAATCAAATACTTTTAATTAATTTGAATATCTAAAATAAACTAACTCCAAAACTTTATTCGTAGTAACTACTAAAATACTACAAAGTTATTATAAAAAACACTTGAATCTTAACCCACCGACTGTGTCTATGAAGCCTCTACTGATAAACTGACGCACTGCTCAGGACATGAGATTTCCTGGCCAGTTCTCCAAGTAAACAAAGAAATAGCTAAATAATAATGACTCAAAGGAATACTGCACGAACAAAAGCGGAGCTCAGCAATAGCACTGGAAGTGAGAGAAGTCCTAAACTGTAGCATACTTGCCTGCAAAATCGGTTCCTGCGTTGTACCGCAGACCAATGCAGGTTCCCAAAAAAGAATGTAAGTACCATCCTCAATGAGTCTCAACGACAGGGGACGAAACCTTAATAAATATACATTACAAGCAAAGATTCTAGATGCATGGAAAACATAAAGCTTTTAAGAACAATTCTAAAATAATTGCATAACATCAGTTTATGAATATTCTAAAAGAAATTCTTTTCTTTTTATTTCTTAAAAAAAATACTTCACTTCATACTTCAGGAGTTCCAACTATCCTGACTTATTTTTGTCTTAGTCACTGTGTGATTGGCACGGGTTCGATCCCAACCAGATCGAATAGTCCAAATCCACGAGGTGCCACTCGCTTCATGGTTCTCAGCGCTCATGTATCATAACTTAGCATGGATAGGAAAATTCTCAACAACGAGACCCTCGGCTCGTATGCTCCCTACTTTGGCATAAGTAGTTTCAGAAAGTCAACGCCTTGGTCAGGACCCTTGGTGTCACGACCCAAAATTTCCATCTTCGGGACCGTGATGACGCCTAACATTTCACTTGCTAGGCAAGCCTACGTTAGAAAAATCTTAACTATTTTTAAACAAATCAATATAAGTGGGAGTCAATTACTGAAATAAAGTGCGGAAGACCACAACAACCAAATCATCAAAATACATCCCGAATATGGTGTCACAAGTGCACGAGCTACTGGGATAATACAAATAAAGGTTTGAATAAAATTCAAATTGTTTAAAAGATAATACACAACTAAGATAAGATAGAAGGGGACTTCAAAACTGTGGACACTGTGAGCTATACCTCAAGTCTCCTCTGGGTAGCTGAATCCGAGCAAGTCTATGGTACGCCGCTAGGACCAACTCCAAAATCTGCACAAAAAGTGTAGAGTGTAGTATGAGTATAACCAACACCATGTACTCCGTAAGTGTCGAGCCTAACCTCGACGAAGTAGTGACGAGGCTATGACAAGACACGTACGTAAACAACCTGTACAAGTATATACAAATACGAAACAACAATAACACAATAAATAACAATTTATAAATTTGGGAGGGAACATGCGAAGGGGAATGATAGAGAAATTTCAGTAGGAGAAGTGTCACGTAGCAGCCAATTAAATCATCAATAATAAAATGAGCAGCTGATAATATGAAAATGGCATGGAGCCACCCTTCATGCTTTTACTCTCATTCTTTCCATAAATTGATAAATAAATAATAAGATTGGCACGGCATTACCCTTCGTGCTTTAACTCTCTTCTGGCACGGCATCACCCTTCGTGCTTTAACTCTCTTCTGGCACGGCATCACCCTTCGTGCTTTAACTCTCTTCTGGCACGGCATCACCCTTCGTGCTTTAACTCTCTTCTGGCACGGCATCACCCTTCGTGCTTTAACTCTCTTCTGGCACGGCATCACCCTTCGTGCTTTAACTCTCTTCTGGCACGGCATCACCCTTCGTGCTTTAACTCTCTTCTGGCACGGCATCACCCTTCGTGCTTTAACTCTCTTCTGGCACGGCATCACCCTTCGTGCTTTAACTCTCTTCTGGCACGGCATCACCCTTCGTGCTTTAACTCTCTTCTGGCACGGCATCACCCTTCGTGCTTTAACTCTCTTCTGGCACGGCATCACCCTTCGTGCTTTAACTCTCTTCTGGCACGGCATCACCCTTCGTGCTTTAACTCTCTTCTGGCACGGCATCACCCTTCGTGCTTTAACTCTCTTCTGGCACGGCATCACCCTTCGTGCTTTAACTCTCTTCTGGCACGGCATCACCCTTCGTGCTTTAACTCTCTTCTGGCACGGCATCACCCTTCGTGCTTTAACTCTCTTCTGGCACGGCATCACCCTTCGTGCTTTAACTCTCTTCTGGCACGGCATCACCCTTCGTGCTTTAACTCTCTTCTGGCACGGCATCACCCTTCGTGCTTTAACTCTCTTCTGGCACGGCATCACCCTTCGTGCTTTAACTCTCTTCTGGCACGGCATCACCCTTCGTGCTTTAACTCTCTTCTGGCACGGCATCACCCTTCGTGCTTTAACTCTCTTCTGGCACGGCATCACCCTTCGTGCTTTAACTCTCTTCTGGCACGGCATCACCCTTCGTGCTTTAACTCTCTTCTGGCACGGCATCACCCTTCGTGCTTTAACTCTCTTCTGGCACGGCATCACCCTTCGTGCTTTAACTCTCTTCTGGCACGGCATCACCCTTCGTGCTTTAACTCTCTTCTGGCACGGCATCACCCTTCGTGCTTTAACTCTCTTCTGGCACGGCATCACCCTTCGTGCTTTAACTCTCTTCTGGCACGGCATCACCCTTCGTGCTTTAACTCTCTTCTGGCACGGCATCACCCTTCGTGCTTTAACTCTCTTCTGGCACGGCATCACCCTTCGTGCTTTAACTCTCTTCTGGCACGGCATCACCCTTCGTGCTTTAACTCTCTTCTGGCACGGCATCACCCTTCGTGCTTTAACTCTCTTCTGGCACGGCATCACCCTTCGTGCTTTAACTCTCTTCTGGCACGGCATCACCCTTCGTGCTTTAACTCTCTTCTGGCACGGCATCACCCTTCGTGCTTTAACTCTCTTCTGGCACGGCATCACCCTTCGTGCTTTAACTCTCTTCTGGCACGGCATCACCCTTCGTGCTTTAACTCTCTTCTGGCACGGCATCACCCTTCGTGCTTTAACTCTCTTCTGGCACGGCATCACCCTTCGTGCTTTAACTCTCTTCTGGCACGGCATCACCCTTCGTGCTTTAACTCTCTTCCTCACTTCATAATTTAATAAATAATAATGTGAAATTGGCACGGCATCACCCTTCGTGCTTTTACACTCTTCCTTACCATGAAAATAATAATATAAATCCGCAGAACTCTATCTTCCCTTACAACAACCTTTTTGGCACCATCGTGTCGTACCGTGTCCTTAAGGACAAGCAAATTAGGATCATCATATTGTCTCTCTCTGATACGTTCATATAAAGAAGATCGGGCGACTGTGCAAGCTAGAACCTGACTGGTTCTGAAACATCTAACCTCACGAACTGATTAGCCAAAGTCTGAACATATGCAGCTAACAGTCTCTCACCAATCGGAATATACGCAAGACTGCCCATACTCACAGCCTTTCTACTCAAAGCATCGGCCACCACATTGGCCTTTTTGGGGTGATACAAAATGGTAATATCATAATCTTTCAATAACTCCAACCATCTTCTCTGCCTCAAATTGAGATCTTTTTGGCTGAACAGATACTGTAGGATATGATGATCAGTGAATACCTCACACGAGATACCGTAAAGATAATTCCTCCAAATCTTCAGTGCATAGACAATGGATACCAATTCTAAGTGATGAACATGATAATTCTTCTTGTGAACTTTCAACTGCCGTGACACATATGCAATCACCCTGCCATCTTGCATCAATACTGCACCAAACCCAATGCGAGATGCATCGCAATATACCGTATAAGATCCTGAACCTGTGGGCAATACCAACACTGGCGTCGTGGTCAAGGCAGTCTTGAGCTTCTGAAAGCTCAACTCACACATGTCTGACCATCTGAATGGGGCATCCTTCTGGGTCAATTTGGTCAGTAGGGATGCTATGGATGAAAACCCCTCCACAAGCCGGCGATAATAACTTGCCAAACCCAGGAAACCCCAGTTCCCTGTAGCTGAAGTAGGTCTAGGCCAATTCTGAACTGCCTCAATCTTCTTAGGATCCAATTTTATGCCTTTTGCCGATACAACATGACCCAAAAAGTCAACTGAGTCTAACCAAAATTCGCATTTTGAAAATTTGGCATATAACTGATTATTCTTCAAAGTCCGAAGCACAGTTCGAAGATGTTGCTCATGTTCATCTCAACTGCTGGAGTAAATCAAGATATCATCAATGAATACAACCACAAAAGAATACAAATACGATTTGAACACCCGGTTCATCAAATCTATAAATGTTGTTGGGGAATTTGCCAGCCCAAATGACATCACTAGGAATTCGTAATGCCCATACTGACTCCAAAAAGCTGTCTTAGGGACATCAGATGCCTTAATCTTTAATTGATGGTAACCAGACCTCAAATCAATCTTTGAAAACACCTTGGCATCCTGAAGTTGATCGAATAAGACATCAATTCTTGGCAACGGATACTTGTTCTTAATAGTGACCTTGTTCAACTGTCGATAATCTATACACATCCGTATTGAACCATCTTTATTCTTTACAAATAATACTGGTGTACCCCAGAGAGAGACGATAGGTCTAATGAATCCCTGATCAAGCAAGTCTTGTAACTGCTCCTTCAATTCCTTTAGCTCCGGTGGGGCCATACGGTATGGTGGAATAGAAATAGGCTGGGTGCCCGGAGCCAAATCAATACAGAAGTCAATATCTCTGTCAGGTGACATCCCCGACAAATCTGCAGGAAATACGTCTGGAAACTCACGGACAACTGGAACTGAATCCATAGAAGGAGCTTCTGCGCTGGGATCATGAATATAAGCCAAATAGGCTAGACACCCCTTCTCGACCATACACCGAGCTTTCATGTAAAAGATAACCCTACTGATATAATGGCCAGGAACCCCTTTCCAATCTAATTGAGGCAACCCCGGCATGGCTAAGGTCATCATTTTGGCGTGACAATCCAATATAGCATGATAAGGTGACAACCAATCCATACCCAAGATGGCATCAAAATCTACCATATCAAGAAGTAGAAGATCCACGCTAGTCTCAAGACTCCCAATAGTAACCACACACGAATGATAGACATGATCTACCACAACAAAATCTCCCACCGGAGTGGACACACAAACATGAGCACTCAGAAAATCACGAGGCATCACCAGATATGAAGCAAAATAAGAGGACACATAGGAATAAGTAGATCCTGGGCAAATAAAACTGAAGCATCTCTATGAAAAACTGGAACAATACTTGTAATCACGACATCAGATGATTCGGCCTCAGGCCTAGCAGGAAAAGCATAAAACCAGGGTTGGCCCCACCACTCTGAACTGCATCCTTGGGACGGCCTCTGACTAGCTGACCTCCACCTCTAATGGCCTGACCTCCATCTCTAGCTGCCTGACCCTTACCTCTAGCTGGCTGGGTGGGCGGTGAAGCAATCGGTGCTGGAATCATAGCACCAGAACCTTGCTGATGCATGCTGCCCTGAGACCTGGGGCAGAATCTAGCAATGTGCCTCGGATCACCACAAGTATAACAGGACCTTGGCTGTTGTGACTGTTGACCCTGAAATTGTCCTTGTCAGACTGAGAGTTACCTTGAAAACTCTGGATCAGAGGCGCACTAATAGGAGTTGGTGGTGCACTGTAGGATGCCTGGAGCGCTGAATGAAACGGTTTTGGAGGATGACTCCTACCAAAATTACCCCTGCCTCCTGACGAGTCATCACTGAACCCACCGAACTGATAAGGCCTCTTATCAGACCCCTGCCCTCTCTCCTGTGCAAGAACCATCTCGATCGTCCTAGCAACATTAGTAGCCGCCTGAAAGGGAATCTCACTTCTGGTCTCCTTGGCCATCTGAAGCCTGATAGGGTGAGTGAGTCCATCAATAAACCTCTTCACTCTCTCTCCCTCGGTAGGAAGTAAAAGGAGAGCATGACGGTCTAGATCCACAAAACGGGTCTCGTACTGAGTAACAATCATACTTCCCTGTCGGGGACGCTCAAATTGCCTACAGTAATCCTCTCTCAATGTGATAGGGAGGAAGTTCTCTAGAAATAGCCGTGAGAACTTATCCCAAGTCAATGTAGGCGACCCAGCTGGTCTGGTCAACATATAATCTCTCCACCACCTCTTGGCAGAACCCGTCATCTGAAATACAGCAAAATCGACCCCATTGGTCTCAACTATACCCATGTTCCGCAACACCTCATGACAGCGATTAAGATAATCCCGTGGGTCCTTAGAAGGTGTACCACTGAAGTGAACTGGAAAGAGCTTAGTAAACTTGTCCAACCTCAATAAATACTGAGAAGACATGGCGAGCCTATCACCGGCCTATGCCACAACAACTGGATGAACTCCCCCAATGGCGGGGCTGCTGGATCCTGATATTGGGGATCCATTTGCTCCGGAGTGAGAGTAGTGGGAGTCTGTGCTCCTCCCCCAGCCCGTGAGATGGCTGGTGCTACTGGAAATGTACCATTCTGGGCCACACCCTCCATAAGGCTCGCCAAACGGACTAGAGCGTCCTGAAGTACTGGAGTGGCTATGAATCCTTCTGGGACCTTGACTAGTACAACAGGTAGAGTCTGAGCTGGAACCTTTGCTTCCAAATCCACCTGAGGTTTTACAACATGTGTTGCTGCTCGAGCTCTAGACTGAGCTCTACCTCTGCCTCTACCTCGACCTCTGGCACGACCTCGGCCTCGACCTCGACCTCTACCTCTAGTCATAGTTTCCACCGGGGGCTCTGGTCCCTGTCCATCGGTAGATATATTACGTGTTCTCTCCATCCGCGAGAGAATAAGAATAGAATGGTTCAATCATCGATGATAGAATAAAATTCGCATGACAGAATAAGAAGAAGTGATATTGTTCCTAAACTTCAAAGCCTCTGAGAGATAAGTATAAAAGTCTCTGTACTGATCCTTCAGACTCTACTAAGCTTGCTCGTGACTCGTAAGACCTAGGTAACCTAGTGCTCTGATACCAACTTGTCATGACCCGAAATTCCCACTTTCGGGACCGTGATGGCGCCTAACATTTCACTTGCTAGGCAAGCCAACATTAGAAAAATCTTATCCATTTTTAAACAAATCAATTTAAGTGGAAGTCAATTAATGAAATAAAGTGCGGAAGACCACAATAACCGAATCATCAAAATACATCCCCGAATCTGGTGTCACAAGTGCACGAGCTACTGGGATAATACAAATAAAGGTTTGAATAAAATTCAAGTTGATTGAAAGATAATACACAGCTAAGATAAGATAGAAGGGGACTTTAGAACTGCGGACGCTCTACAGTTATACCTCAAGTCTCCTCTGGGTAGCTGAATCCGAGCAAGTCTATGGTACGTCGTTGGGACCAACTCCAAAATCTGCACAAGAAGTGCAGAGTGTAGTTTGAGTACAACCAACCCCATGTACTCCATAGGTGTCGAGCCTAACATCGACGAAGTAGTGAAGAGGCTATGACAAGACACGTACGTAAACAATCTGTACAAGTATATACAAATACGAAACAACAATAATACAATAAATAATAATTTATAAATTTTGGAGGGAACATGCGAAGGAGAATGATATAGAAATTTCAGCAAGAGAAGTGTCACGTAACAACCAATTAATTCATAAACAATAAAATGAGCAGCTGATAATATGAAAATGGCACGACACCACCCTTCGTGCTTTTACTCTCATTCGTTTCATAAATTGATAAATAAATAATAAGATTGGCACGGCATCACCCTCCGTGCTTTAACTCTCTTCTAGCACAGCATCACCCTTCATGCTTTAATTCTCTTCTGGCACAGCATCACCTTTCGTGCTTTATTTAAAAATGGCACGGCATCACTCTTCGTGCTTTAACTCTCTTCCTCAGTTCATAATTCAATAAATAATAATTGTGAAATTGGCACGGTATCACCCTTCGTGCTTTTACACTCCTCCTTACCATGTAAATAATAATATAAATTCGGAAGAGTATTAAAATACGGGGATATATACTTATCAATCAATTCAATACTAAAATACCGACCTCACTTTCCAAAATATGCAATAATAATTTCATGAAAAATGATCAATTAAATAATAATAAATTAAGCAGGAATATATTAATTAAATAGGTAATTATTCAAAATAAACAATTTTCACTCGCATGCTTTAACTCAACCACAATGCATAAATACTCGTCACCTCACATATACGTTGTACCCGCACATTAAATCACGTAGCAAATAGAAAAATAAGTCATACTCCCTCAAGTCAAGGTTAGCCACGACACTTACCTCGATTTGCAACCAACTAAAGATTCCAATACACCTTTGCCTCGTGAATTGGTGTCTGAAGCTTCAAATCTAGTGACAAACAATACAATATACTCAACATGAATCGTAGGAATTAATTCCATATGAAATTACTAATTTTAGAATTAAAATCCGAAATACATCTAAAACATAAATAGTGGTACTCACGTCTCGAATCTTGAAAAAACTTAAGAAATTCGAACACCCGTTCCGAGACGAGTCCAACCATACAAAAATTATCAAATTCCGGTGTCAAATGGACCTTCAAATCCTAAATTTTTGTTTTTGGAAAGTTTTACAAAAATTTCAATTTCTTCCATCTAAATCCGAAATAAACGGTGAATATAAGCATGGATTTATGAATTATAATCACTTTCGGGTGTAGAACACTTACCCAAGTCGAAGTCGTGAAAAATACCTTTGAAATCGCCCAAATTCGAGACTCAAAACTCAAAAATGAGTAAAAATGGCTAACACTCGATTTTATGTATTCTATCCAGCATTTTTGCATCTACGAAAAAATATCCGCATCTGCAAACTCGCATTTACGAGAAAAATCTCGCATCTACAAAAATAGCTTACCAAACGGGTGTCCGCATCTGCGGAAAATGGGCCGCATTTGCGGCTGCGCAGAAGCGCATGAAGGAGCCGCATTTGCGGTCGCCTAGCCGCAGAAACGATGACCGCATCTGCGGTTATTTGATCGCAGGAGCAATAAGGCTGCCCATGCTCCCAAATTGGCAGAAGCGACAAGGCCTCCGTAGAAGCGAGGCCGCACCTGCTCTCCAAAAGTCGCAGGTGCGAAGCACCAGAACCAGACCTGCAAATGTTTACCAAAATGGTCTGAAACACATCCGAAACTCACCTGAGCCACTCGAGATCTCGTCAAACTATACCAACCAGTCCCGTAACATAATGCAGACTTACTCGGGGTCTCAAATCATGTCAAATAATATCGAAATTATAATTCACACCTCCATTCAGACTTATGAGTTTCAAACTTTTCACTTTACAAAACGTGTACTGAAACGTATTAAATGAATCTGGAATGACTTCAAATTTGGCGCACAAGTCATAAATGACATAACGGAGCTACTCAAATTTCCAGAATCTGGTTCCGATCCCGATATCAATAAAGTCAAATTCGCGGTCAAACTTTGGAATCTATAAGCTTTCAAACTTCCAATTTTTCAACAAATGGCGATAACTCAAGCTAGGGACCTCCAAATTAAATTTCGGGAATACGCCCAAGTCTCAAATCACGATACAGACCTACTTGAACTGTCAAAATACTGATACGGGTCTGTTTGCTCAAAATATTGACCGAAGTCAACTCAAATGAGTTTTGAAGCACTATTTCACATTTTAATCAATTTTTCACATAAAACTTTTCGGAAAAATTTACAGACTGCCCACGCAAGTCGAGGAAAGATGAATAGTGCTATTTGAGATTTTAGAATACAGAAATAATATTAAATCTAAAGATGACTTTTCGGGTCATCACACTCGGCCTAGACGATGACCCCTTCTCAGAATAGAGGATACTCCCAAAAATCTTTTCTTTCTAAAACTTCTTCTTGTGACTTTTCAAATCTAAATATTATTTGAAAGTGATCTATCAATATTCATAATAATATTCTTGAGTGTATACATAACATAAGCATGAAATAAAATTACTCAAAGTATCTTTAAAAGTTCTATCTAACTCTTGAAACTTTAACATGTAAGATCACGTAAGAAAGCATAAAAATATGAAAAATAGACGATTATACTTCTCGAGAAAAATATTTAAGCTTTAACTAGAATATACTTAGTCAACATGTATTTACACGTTCCAATTAAGCAGATATTGACTCTTTAAAATATTTTATCAAACACTTTGTGGACGTATTTTTGTGAGTAGAACCACTTTAGTAAAGGGTTATATCCACTCACCTCAATTTCTCCTTTCAAGCAATAATGTAAGTTCCAATTCTTGTAATCAACTCAACGATCAAATACTACAACAATAAGTCACAATAAGTATCCAACTTTCCCAAAGTATTAATCTTTTTTCATCCCTAAGAACTTTAGGTTCAACTTCTAAATTGCTAAGTTTTGGGGTGAGGTCTTGTTCTAACAAATCTTTACTATCTCTAACAACCCTAACCCGTTATAGCAATCCAATAAAAGTAAAGAATTTATCTTGCAACACCAAAAACCTAACTCGTACTTGATGGGTATTCTTGAGGTTTTGTAAAACTTTCCTATGAATTCACCCCATTAGGGTGTTCGATTCTAGTGTATAATGATGTTATAGCTTACAATCCCATAAAAAGAATTACCTCAATCGTGGCCTAAAGAAGGTCTGAAGTAGTCGAGAAGCAACGCTGCCTCTATTTCTTGCTCCTTGAAAAATCTATTTTTTTGTTGTGTTGAATTCTTTGCAATTGTTTTCCGGCCCTTATCTCTAGTTCCTCCTAAGGCTTTAAGCCTTTTCCTTTTTTTTTTTGTCTTTCAACATATCATCCTATGGGCTTTAGGCCCAAGTATTAGGTGTCTTGCTTCTTTTTTTCTGACTTAACAAGTATTTAACGATACCCACTTTTAATAATTAATAATATTAAAATTAATATTATTTCCCTAGTTGTATATGCAATTATTTATAAATAGAGAAGTAAATCAAAAGTCAATCACAAGGGTTTAAGTCTGTAATAGAAGTATAATTTTTTTATGTACTCAAGATAAGATTAAAAAAACAAAATTCTATGTTTAGGGTTGTTGAAACTTTTATAGATTTGAGGAGTGTTACAATAGTAGTCGAAAAAAATAACATAATTGCACATCTAGGGTTTTATTTCGCTCATCTCCTCTCTTTTTCAGTCTCCCCTCTCTCTCTCACCGCCTAACGCTGCTCTCAACCACTCCACCACTTCGTTGCCACCGTTTAAAGACTACCTCTAAACTTGGGGAATCCAGGTGAAGGAGACTGATTGTCGCTCCTCCAAGGAAGCTACTGCCAATTTTCGCCCCTTGAAGAGCTTGATTTAGGTAAGGAATTTTCTCTTAATTTGCCTACATTGTATCTGTTAGTGTCAACTTAATTTGAAGATCCAATGCTTATCTTTGGTTGGTTTGAACAGAGGTTTGGTTGAAGAAACTTGAACAATTTTACTGTCGGATTTTGTTAAGGTTGATTATTGAAGAAGAAACAATAGGTTTATTGATTATTGAATGTTTTAGTTGAATCTAATCATTCGGAATTGTTGGAGTTAATTTGAATCAATTTTCAAAGCATATTTTTGCTTCTCATATTTGGAAGAATGAACTTGATTTCCGACTCTTTTCCCTTTTATTGTTTTGTTGGTTTTAATTTGTTACAAATTTGTGCGTGTTGTCAATTTGTGTATTATAATATATAATAAAATATACTTTTCTAACGAGCATCGCAGCTAAAAATCAACTTTTTTTTTCTAAAGTTAAGACTCAATATGTGGGGCGCTTAAAGTTTATAGCTTTGGCATATTAATTTCACAAAACAAGACGTTTGAATTTAATTCGTCTACTGTGATTATGCATTGTTTATATGCAAACAACTTCCTGGCATCCCAGTCAATTATGGTTGTTGTATTGATACGTTATTAAACTATACAACATCGAATTGCTTTTTAAGGAAATAACACACACACACACACACACACACACACACACACACACACATATATATATATATAAACATAAACAATTGGTATGTTTTCTTGCTAGGAGTTAAATAAGTTTAGTATGATTTGCCTTACAATGCTAGGCTAGCATATACTCTCCCATTCAAATTTTTGTGATATACATAATTTGATTCAGCACAAAGTTTATAAGAAAGAGGAAAACCTCAAAATGTAAGTTTAACATTGTCACGCCCTGAACTCGGGAAACACGAACGACGCTCAACCGAGTGAAACCGGTCAAGCAAGCCTGTTAGATACTTTCTACCCAAACTCACTTATGAATAAAGAGAATACATATTTTCGTTAATTAGACCATAAGGAGATCATGTATACAATACCAATTCATTACCCTTAGTTACTTCATTTTAAAGTCTCAAATTACAAACATTTTCATGCTCCGAAGTGGAACAAGTAATTCAAACACAACATAACTTGTTTGACTTCCCCAGCACTAATATACAACCCACACTATGTCTACGGAGCCTCTAATAGATACAAAAGAGTACTACGATAGTGTCGGCAAAGGTCCCGACTATACCTCAAACATAATACACAAGGAACAAAAGATACATGATCCCGAAATGAATTGGGGCTCACCAAGTCAGATGGGAAGAGGGTGTACCGCTATCACTGATCAATGTTTCCTACTGTGGAACTACCTGCATCCATTGAAGATGCAATGCCTCCGGTAAAAGGGATGTTAGTATATATGGAATAGCACTAGTATGAATGACAAAATACCCTCTCAATAGAACGATTAATAATACAAGCAAGAACAATCATAATAGCAGTGGAAGCCTCAAACAACATCAAACCTAAGTTAGGACCAAGACAATGTTCAAATAGATTTCCATATTTTAAGATGGGAAATATTTAGTACCAATATGCCACCGTTCACAATACCACCGTACTTTTAGCACGGAGTCCGATCACGAACCGATCGACTAGGCCGTTTCATCCGAGACATCAACCACAATCATAATTTCAATTACAATTTCCAGCACAATCACCATCATGCGTGCAACATGGTGTCCGATCACGACCCGATCGACTAGGCCGTCTCACCACAATACCGTGTGGATAGGCATCACCCTTCGCTAGCAATCATCTCATCCCATTTAAGGCGAATAATCTCAACACATTAATATGGGGATTTATCCCTCAATTATTCCTACACCGGCACGTGTAGTTTCTGGTTAGGTTATTTCAACCTACCCTTCCTCGGTGACTAACGATATTCCCAAAACATTTATTATATAGAGACTAGATGAGGTTAGCCCGTGCAAGTACGAGCCCAACGTTTTACATTTTCCGGCAGCAACCTCTTATTATTTTATGCCTTAGAATTGGTTTAAGTCAAGACAAGATGAATGCCATTCAATATGTAGAGGATTTCATTGATGCATATTTTGATATGATTGATCAATGACATACTTTCATTATATAGAAAATAAGTGAAAAATAACCCGAGGTAACAACTAAGCATAAACCTTAGAACTCGGAGTGTAAGATGACTTCAGATGCCTCAAACATTCCTTTTCTTTGTAAGGAATGAAAATACAAAAGTCTCAAACGCCGAGATAAAAGAATTTCAAAATTTTAAAGCAAGCTACGTAAATTCAGAATTCTCAAACTTTAAGAAACAATTTGAAGAAGTCTAATTCCTAGGAAATCCAATAATGAAGCATTTTACTCTTCAATCATAGAAATCAATCAATCATCCATGCCACGTGACATATACTTGAATTCAGAAAAGTCCCAATGTGAAACATTGAATAGTGACAACAGGCAAATTAGAGTCCCTTTGCTCAAACAAGAAAACGAAATGTCCACATGCAATGACAAACACTCAAATTACACTAAAATTTCAACAATGTTCGAAAAATTGTGATGCTTGGGAGGAAACGGTCTTGAATTGGTTAAAATTCGATATTTGGGAGGTCTAATTGTTTATCATCCAAGCCGAAAAAAATTTCCTTTTCTCAACAAGCCGATCTCCTTTAGTATTGTACCAATCACTGTATATTCATACAAAGTCCTACACATATCAACAGTGTATATTATTCAAGTATAAAAAAGATTCAAATGATTTTAGTATATATATATATAAAAGCCTTAGAAGATGTATTTTGAAAATTTTCGAAAATTTAAAAAATTCCAAAAAATTTGTTTTTCAAAATTCACTCAAATCACTCACAAAACTTCAAAAACAACCCAAAAGTTTATTTATGTCCAAACACAACTCTAAATTTCAAATACCATTTTCACTTAAAAATTATTTTCCCCATATTTTGGGATTATACAATTCTTATGTCCAAACGCCCACTAAGAGCATCACTTGTTTCTCCATTTTAATACTGGTATTTGATGCCGATTCTTTGAATTAGCACTTTACCAATGCAGAATCTCCACACAATATATGAATATCCTCAAAAGGAAAAAACAACATGGAGAAGAGGGGGAAAAAGAAACTCCCCAGCAAGAACAATATAATTACAAATAATTTCCCACATCCTCCTTTATTTTACGACACAAATCTTGGAAAATGTTACATCGTTTGCGTATGTCTTTTTCCTAATATCAAATATAAAGAAGAGAATGAATAAAAATTCGTACCTTTTTCGCTCTTGTAATTGTTTCATCGACAAAGCCTTAACTGGTAGATCATTATTGGTGTTACATTGTCTTATCTCATCCACCCTTATTTCCCGTCGTCACATCTCCAGAAATAGTTCTGGAAGCCAAAGGCAGTCACTTGAGCAAACAGAGCAATGAGTTCTAAATAATGTAAAACTCCCCTATGTTTCAATACTACATACAGGTTTTTCCTCAAAGTATGATTCATAAGAAGGTAATTTGATACTCAAGAATAATATATCACAGCACTTCAAGTCAGCATTATAAAGTCAAACAGAAATTGGAGGATATCCTAATAAATTTAGGTTAAGCTAAAATTTGATCCAGAGCGCTAACATGAGGTATAATTTTTTAAAGCACCCTCACTTGTATAGAGAATTTATTTCCCACTACTACACTTGTAGAAGCAAATCCAGTCTAGTTCTAGAAAAGAAGCAATACGATTCATTCCTTTTTTAAAATTTCAAGAATTTTCCTAATAAGATACAAAAAGTACAGTGGAAGTGTGAAGCTTAATTTCATGACTTAAAAGTTTTAACTAATGTTGTTCTCCCATGATGGGTCTCAAATATGTATAAGGTAAAAAAAAAAAAAACGATAAGACAAGCAACGATTTTTATAATTCACAGAAAAATCAATATAGCTTTCAGAGTTAATTTCATAAAAATTTCTGTGCAACATACAGTGAAGAGCACTATCAAGAGTCCACACAACATGTTTAATTGATACGATGTAGTCACTTGCCCTATATGTGTAGTGCAAATATCAACAACACAAATCTGTTACTAAGAGAGCAAAACAATTCATATATGGGAAAGAAAAAGAATGCAATCAAGAAATATTCACACATCGACCGTAAAGCAACTATGCATTGACCAAGATTCAAGTCCTAAAACTTCCCTCCTGCCGATTGAAAAAACTAATACAGCGACAACTCATAATAACCCAAAAAGAATGTGAGTTTTAGTTTTTCCAAAAACAGAAAACATCAGACACCTATGTCCCACGATCACTAAACAGAGGTATCAAAATGTGTATAAGACTTCACACGATTAAGTCTTTAAAAGCATGCTCATTTATGACAATAAAATGACCATCAACTTGTAGCTAGAAAGTCTCTATCAAGTTTCAATGAAGGACAACCTTGTCCTTGAAGATGAAAAGTAGTGTAAAATTACATGATTACATATATCCTATTAAATTTATTTTGCACATGTAAAAGAGTAACGGAAAATTTACACAAATATCAATATCAGAAAATTGAAGTCAAAGTAGGATAAGCAAAGAATAACTCAACAGGTAAAAATCTGCTCGTTATCAGATTTAAGTTCATGGAAATTGAGATTAAATGCTCCACGAAGAATGGAAGCCTACAAATCCTGCAGCTATTTAATCATAGAATTAGTGTCAAATTCCGTCTAGATAAATAAAGTAGGAATAGTGCCAATAAATTTGAAAAGCTAAAGTTATTCATCTGAAACAATATATATTTAGCAAAAAGGAAAATTAAAGATGTAAAGGAACAAATGGCAGATAGAAGAATTAGTGGAGCATCGGGATCCTTCTTTTGTGTTTCTTCTTTCATTTTTCAACTTTAAGTTTCAATCTTTCGCACTACATAAATAGAATAATAACAACTTTAGCCATGAAATTGTGAGAACTCGAAGAAAATTAGGGCAAAATTTGAAAGAGTATCAGATCTGAGATTGTTTAGATAGCTGAAAAGATGAAGGAAAACTATAATAGTAATCTATGAAAGCATTCTGAAAACTGAAAGAGCTGAAGTGAAAGATGCTTTCCTGAATTTATGTTGTATGCTGGGATAACAAAGATGAAAGAATTCTTTCAAGAATTATGTTGTGTGTCGAACTAAAAAGACACGTGGAGTGAGATGCAGAATAGATTGGGCGAAACTAATAAAGCAGCTAATGAAATTACAACTTTGCCCTTGGTCGACCAACTTGGCTCTTCTATATAATAGAAAGGTAAAAAACAACAACAACAACAACCCAGTATAATCCCACTAGTGGGGTCTGAGGAGAGTAGTGTGTACGCAGACCTTACCCCTACCCTGGGGTAGAGAGGCTGTTTCCAATAGACCCTCGGCATCCTTCCCTCCAAGAACTACCCACCTTTGCTCTTGGGGTGACTCGAACTCACAACCTCTTGGTTGGAAGTGGAGGGTGCTTACCATCAGAGCAACCCACCTTGTCTAGAAAGGTAAAAAAAACATTTCATAATCTTTCACAAATCCTTTCGTTTTATTGGCACTAATGGCCACAAGTGTAATTTTCATTCTTGGCACGATGGTCACATTTTATATCTCATGCTTATCTCTTTCACTTTCAAACATCATCATGGATCATCAACAACAAGGTATTTCTATTCAAGACTTTAAGTACACATGTGAGCAAATAAGAGTCTTAGGCACATTGACATTTCTTACACAATTTGGCATAATAGCTTTCATTTGAAACACAACTTGAAGTTATAATATTTTGATACACAACTCATACTTTGAACACGATCCCGAAGGATAACATAATATGATAAGAGCATCCGAAACACATTTTGAACATATATATATATATATATATATATATATATATATATATATATTTCGGCACAAGGTTCATTCGGAATAGTCAAGTTTACAATAAATATTTCGGAACATGAGAAATAAGAAATTTGACCCATCAAGAACTGGTACTTATGCGAACATCGAGGGATTCAATTCTAAAAGAGAAGTTTAGCCAACATACTTCAAATTCGTCCCTTATTGATACTACAACGATTCACTACTCTAAAAAACTTCAATCTACAATAACAGCATCCAATGAGACCAATATTAGTAATAAATTACATAATTTAGGTCATTTAGTCACTTTATCAAACACCTAGTAGGCATGAATCTCTACATCTCTTAACCATATTATTAGTTCATCCAACTACTACCATTTACCAATAATTTATCCAACCATCATTCTTAAACAATTCATAACTTCCAACATCACATACATGACCATCCATCCACACCCAATCAACATAATTCCATCAAATAATCACCTTTCAATATGTACAATAGTTATGTATTTAAATTGGGAACTTATGGCTTTCAATCACCATACCATAAGTTCCAACACTTAATTCATACTCATATTCCCATAATATATCCATACATGTAAGTCTCAGGGTGTTGGATTACCTTTTGGAAGAAATCTTGCAAAAACCTTCCTTTGAGTTCTTGAAGAAATTTCTTGAAGATCTATGTATTTTATGGAGGATTGAGTTAGTTTTAGGGTGGAATTGATGGAATGAAATACTAAATTAGTAGGGATTACTCACCTTGAAGATGGGAGTAGTAGGGGGTCTTGAGAGAATGGAGAGGAGCTCCAAGGATCGGCTAAGAGAAGTGGGAGAAGTGAGTTACCGAAATGCTCTTTATAAAGGCTTCAGGCCTAGCTTGTCCATCCTCGTGCGTCGCGCGGACATGGACGAGATCTCGTTCAAGTTCGCGTGCTGGGGCAATACTTCGCTGTTTTGTTGAAGTGGCTGGGGGTCTTTGCTCGTTCAAACCCGTGCGGCGCACGAGTTCAGACGAGCCCCCTAGATGCATCCTTCCTATATTTCTTGTTTTCCAACTTACACTCCTTCGATACCTTGCTATGATGTAGATCCACGATTCACTTTCAAACATTCATATAAGTATGAAACCATGATTACATGATGTTACCCTCATCCATAGCCATCTGGGGTACACAAGCAAAAATGGAGATCTCGAGGCGCCATTTAAGGCCTCAAACCCTTAGCAAGACTTTGTTTGTTCCACCTGCCTCATTTTAGTAATCTGATCATAACTTCTTGTAGAAATATCCAAATGACAAATGGTTTGATGCGTTTGAAATCAGAATCGAAGGGCTACACTCTAGGGGAAAAATTCATTGAAACTATCTTTATATTAAGAGAGTTATACCTGTTAAAAGTCAAGTATTATGAAAATTTTGACATCTATTCCACTTAATATTTCCAACTCGTTCCAAACAACTTTTTCCCACTTACAAACCTCCTTAATATGTTCCAAAACACTCTCCATATGCATTTTCAAGTCAAAATAATATGGTTCTATCCCATAGGTCTCCTTTAGAACTCAAAAACATTATTCCCAATTATAGTTGGTGCACTATAAAGTCTTAAATCATTAGAAAGGTTTTACAGGACCTTACATTCTTCCCCACTTGGGAGCATTCGTCCTCGAATGTTGGATCTTGGCCTTTTCCATCCTTAGAGAGAGTACATAAGTTTTCTTGCTACTTATTCATCTCCTTTAGTTTTTCAAACCTTAATTGGCTTCCTAAAAATCCCACAAGTCTTATATAAGTAGAGAGTCATTCGCCTTACCCCTAAACCATCATCTTAATCATTCATAACTTATCATCAAGCCTTAGTTTTTCAAAATTTAACTAATTCCCCAATATTTTTAAAAACTTTCGGCAGAGTTTCCTTTGTATATAGGTCTATCCACTTGTCAGAGAGCCACATAAACCAAACCAAGAAACATATCCACATGCCATAGAAGGCACCGTAAGTATACATAGCACTAAACACACCATTTCTTACTATTTCATTATTTTTAACTTACGTAACTGCTCCAAGCTATGGAGGCACACATACATGAGCATAAAACATAATAACCACAAGAATAGGGCACCCAATAGTCTTTACATACTATTACTTTGTCCTACAAATAAGTGAGGTTATCTCCTCTTCGTAACTTCTTCCGCCTCCTAAGTCGCTTCTTCCACATGTTTTCCGACCATGATGCCTTGACAGATGAAACTTCCTTGGTTCTCAGCTTTCGAACTTGTCTACAAAAGATGGTAACAAGAACCTCTTTATAGATTAAACCTTCAATAATTCCAACATTCTCTACAGGGACAATGAGTGACGGATCCCCAATACTTGCTTTAACAGGGACACATGAAACACAGGATGTATGAAGGACAACTCTTGAGACAATTAAAGCTCATAGGATACTTGGCCAATTTTCTTCAAGATTTTATATGGCCCAATGTATCTTAGACTCAATTTCCCTTTCTTAACAAATCACATAACATTTTCATGGGGAAATCTTTAGAAACACCCATTCATTTTCCTCAAACTCCAAATCTCTATGTCAAACATTTGAATAGAACTTTTGAGGACCTTCAACCTTCTTCAACTATTCCTTGACAATCTTGACTTTTTGTCATAACTTAGTGAACGATGTTTGGCCCGATCAACTCTGTACACCAACTTCAAGTTATCCGATGGGAGATCTACATCTCCTGTCATACGAAGAACCACACAATGCGACAATAATCCAATATACAATAAAATGCTTAACCACGGCCTTCATTAGCCTTATAGCCATCAAAATATGTTACCGTTGTCACTCCTTGCCCTAATCACGATTCAATATACAAAATTACATCATTATGAACACTAGATTGCTTCCCCTGTCATATATGGACATCTATATTGAAGAGGCAACATAAATATGATCTAAACGTAACATTGAGTCATAAAACATTACATGTACATACTTTTGAACCAGATGCATCATTAGTGGAACATCTTTATCACATTTCTCTTACATATGACCTCTTAGGAATTGTGTTCTACAATAATTTCCTTGATAGAGTTACAACCTTTTGTTAATACTTGAAACTTGCTTCTCCAAATTCTCAACAAAGGACTTTACTCGATGAGTTTCTTATAGAAACTTCTATTTCAAATGAATAATATCCGCTAGCTTGTGCACACACCCTCGCAACATTAATGTGCATGACATCGCGCCAAATATAAAGAAACATTGTGCTCAGACCTTTCTTAGACACTCCCTTTTCTTCTTATATGCCTTACAGGATTTAAGAAGTCACTCTAATTCCTTTGTGAACATTCTCACGATCCCTCTTTACTGTTAAACCCCTACAAAGAACATCTCAACACCCTTTAAATATATTCAATCCAAAAGATTCACTGGCCCGAATATGGCCTTTTTTTTAAAACTTGAGATCCTCTTAAATTCTTCAACAATGAGTTCTTTTTTTCCTTCTAAGTGTAAAACATAGTCCACCTGATTCCATCCTCGATAAGTAACTCACCTTATTCTAGTATTATGGCTACTAATGTTATTTCCTAGTATTACAGCTTGAGAGCTATCATGTTAAACATGCCTAGTTTGTAACAAGTATTCATCCTCTCTCAATCTGTTTCGAACGTTTCCCTTTGTTTATTGGGTAGATTGTGTTGTTTTTCCCTTTTTGATCGCCCTTTTTGTCTAGCCAATATGTTGGTACTATCTTTCCTTTGTGACTGGAACATTCATTCCCATCCCATTTTGTCCTTAATGCATAGTTGATAGCCTTATTGTGTCACACACATCTCCCATAAACTCGTAGTATCATTGTGCTTAGTTTATTGAGTTTACTACACCATCACTTCACCACTAGTAGTCTCACTTTCCATTACAATATGTAGACATGAACTCCCTCTACATCTTTTAATTGATCTTTAGTGTCACCCAAGTCGGCTGCATTATGGTTGGTTCTTTATACCTTCTATTAACACTTGTGCCCTAGGCAAGTCCACAATCCTAGTACGAACAGTTGTACGATAACTATGGCCATCTAAATTTATAGATTTTCTTCCAATCCTTCTTGCCTCATTCTTCCTAGTTAGTGAATAGTTATGCAGTCTCCCATATGTTACGTGGTCCTTTCCCTTAGTGGTGAATTCATCATGCTGGCCTCTCGACACTTGTTGGGATTCCCGTGAGAAAGTGTGTTCTTCCATGTATCACTTAACACTCCATTGCTTGTAAGATTCTTAAGAGGCTCTCCATCGAGTCCAAATGCACTCTTGGGTTATTATAGCATCACATTTATTTCTCCCACTCGTTTCGTCTTTCTTAGAGTCTTGGAACTTTAGCTAAATCGCAAATCTATGATTAACTCATTCTAAACATTCCCAAGCCTTTCACATTTGATTTATAGTACTTTCTTGAGTTCCATTGTCCTTGACTCTCTAACAAGTATAAAACCCTCTTGCAAACCTTACTCTTATCCCTTTTTCTCTCCCTTAGTTCCTAGGATCGTTGATCATGTCATGTACATTGTCATGTATGAAGAATTTACCTTTCTTAACCTTAAACGTTCTTGGTATACTAGTGGTCTATCATTAGCATATATTTTCAGAGAATCACATTAACCCTTACCATTTTTTTAGACTACACATGTCTTCAACAAAATATTCAAACGTCATAGCTACATGGTTCCACTCCTATTTTATTGTACTTAAGTAGCCTCACTATGGCCCTTCCTTCCCCACTTGGGGACCCAAATTCCTCATGTCAATGTCTTTTAAGAGTGTAACAAAACTTCGTACATTTCTGGGACTGCTATAACATTCATGGTGCAAGGGTGGGTCTTCTCATTGTGAGTTCAATTGACTCTCCTTATACTCAAAGGGATATCTTATGACATATACTTTGGTGTTATCCTAACAAGTCATATATGGGCATAAAGAACTCATCATTATCCCTTTCATAACTTCTTGTCTCCCATGAGAGACCTACACTATCATCATTACCCTCCAAGTCATGCCTTTCATATACCGCATACCTATGTAACAAATTTTTTTTTACATCTTAGGACAATATACATGGTTCACACACTATCCACATGTACTAGTTAAGCTTAGGTCTCAGTTATCATGCCAATATCTCTTTGGAGGTGGGTAATCACTTCTAGCACTTATTTTTTGCATATAAAGTATGCTCCGGGTACTATATACTTATCTCTTATGTGCCCATACCATTCATTCAACATGCTACATGTGCCATCTCTTTAATATTCAAGCCTTTACCCATTTGTCATGTCATATGAAAATATTACTTGGATTAGATAGAAGAACATTTAGACTTACCCTGAACCTCGACGCACGAGTTAGAAGAAAATCTTATAGTCAAGCTCTATCGCATGATCTAGAGTGTTGAAGGAGGGTAACATTCCTAAATGTCCAAGTAGCCTCCTAATTATGGATGTGGTCGACAACACACCGATAAAAAGGACTCTACTAGACACATCTCCGAGACATCCTAGGACACTTTAAAACCTTAGGCTCTGATACCAAGTTTGTCATGCCCCAAACTCGGGGAGCGCGACCGGCGCTCAACCGAGTAAACCCGGTCAAGCAAGCCTGTTAGATACTTTCTACCCAAATTCACTTATGAATAAAGATAATACATATTTTCGTTAATTAGACAATAAGGAGATCATGTATACAATACCAATTCATTACCCTTAGTTACTTGATTTTAAAGTCTCAAGTTACACACATTTTCATGGTCTGAAGTGAAACAAGTAATTTAAATACAACATAACTTGTTTGACTTCCCCAACACTAATATACAACCTATATTATGTCTACGAAGTCTCTAATAGATACAAAAGAGTACTACAATAGTGCCTGTAACAAGACCCCGACTATACCTCAAACACAAGGAATAAGGAACAAAAGATACATGACCCCGAAATGAAGTGAGGCTTACCAAGTCAGCTAGGAAGAGGGTGTACCGCTATAACTGATCAATGTCTCCTGCTGTGGAACCAACTGCATCCATTGAAGATGTAGCGCTCCCGACAAAAGGGATATTAGTACATATGGAATAGTACTAGTATGAATGACAAAACACCCTCTCAATAGAGCGATTAATAATACAAGTAAGAGCAATCATAATATTAGTAGAAGCCTCAAACAACATCAAACCTCAAGTTAGGACCAAGACAATATTCAAATAGATTTCCATATTTTAATATGGGAAATATTTAGTACCAATATGCCACCGTTCATAATACCACCGTACGTTTAGCACGGAGTCCGATCATGAACCGATCGTCTAGGCCATTTCATCCGAGACATCAAACACAATCACAATTTCAATTATAATTTCCAGCACAATCACCATCATGTGTGCAGCATGACGACCTATCACTACCCGATCGACTAGGCCGTCTCACCACAATGCCATGTGGATCGACATCACCCTTCGCTAGCAATCATCTCATCCCATTTAAGGGGAATAATCTCATCACATCAATCTCATCCCATTTAAGGCAAATAATCTCAACACATCAATATGGGAATTTATCCCTCAATTACTCCTACACCGGCACATGTAGTTTCTGGTTAGGTTATTTCAACCTACCCTTCCTCGGTGACTAACGACATTCCCAAAACACTTATTATGTAAAGAAGTAAAAAAATCATTTCATAATCTTTCACAAATCCTTTTATTTTATTGGCACTGTTGGCCACAAGTGTAATTTTTATTCTTGGTACGATGGCCACATTTTATATCTCATGCTCACCTCTTTCACTTTCAAACATCATCATGGATCATCAACAACAAGGTATTCTATTCAAGACTTTAAGTACACATGTGAGCAAATAAGAGTCTTAGGCACGTTGATATTTCTTACATAATTTGGCATAATAGCTTTCATTTGAAACACGACTTGAAGTTATAATATTTTGATAAATAACTCATACTTTGAACACGATCTCGAAGGATAACATAATATGATAAGAGCATCCGGAATACATTTTGAACATATATATATCTTTCAACACAAGGTTCATTCGGAATAGTCAAGTTTACAATAAATATCTCGAAATATGAGAAATAAGAAATTGACCCATCATACTTGGGATTTATGCGAACATCGAGGGATTCAATTATAAGAGAGAAGTTTAGCCAACATACCTCAGATTCGTCCCTTAATGATATTACAACGATCCACTACACTAAGCAACTTCAATCTACAATAACAACATCCAATGGGACTAATATTGGTAACAAATTTCATAATTTGGGTTATTTAGGCACCTTATCAAATACCTAGTATGCATGAATCTCTACATCTCTAAACCATATAATTAGTTCATCCAACTACTATTATTTACCAATAATTTATTCCACCATCATTCTTAAACAATTCATAACTTCCAGCATCACATACATGACCATCTATCCACACCCAACCAACAAAATTCCATCAAATAATCATCTTTCAATCTCTACAATGGTCATGTATTTAAATTAGGAACTTATAACTTCCAATAACCATACCATAAGTTCCAATACTTAATGCATACTCATATTCCCATAATATATCCATACATGTAAGTCTCAGGGCGTAGGATTACCTTTTGGAAGAAATCTTGCAAAACCTTCTTTTGAGTTCTTAAAGAAAGTTCTTGAAAATCTATGTATTTTATGGAGGATTGAGTTATTTTAGGGTAGAATTGATGGAATGAAATACCAAATTAGTAGGGATTACTCACCTTGAATATGGGGGGAGTTGGGGGTCTTGAGAGAGTGGAGAGGAGCTCCAAGAATCGGCTAAGAGGAGTAGGAGAAGTGAGCTACCGAAATGCTCTTTATAAAGGCTTCAAACCTAGCTTGTCCGCCCCCATGCGTCATGCGGACATGGACATGCTCTCATTCAAGTTCGCGTGCTGGGGCAATACTTCGATATTTTGTTGAAATGGCTGGGGGTCTTTTCTCATTCAAACTCGTGCGACGCATGTGTTCAGACTAGCCCCCTAGATGCATCCTTCCTATACTTCTTGTTTTCCAACTTACACTCCTTCAATACCTTGCTATGATGTAGATCCCCCAATTCACTTCCAAACTTTCATATAAGTATAAAACTATGATTACACAATGTTACCCTCATCCATATCCATCTGGGGTACACAAGCGAAAAGTGGAGATCTCGAGGCACGATTTAAGGCCTTAAACCCTTAGCAAGACTTTCTTTGTTCCACCTGCCTCATTTTAGTAATTTGATCATAACTTCTTGTAGAAATATCCAAATGACAAATGGTTTGATGCGTTTGAAATCAGACTCGAAGGGCTGCACTCTAAATTCAATTGAAACTATCTTTATATTAAGAGAGTTATACCCGTTCAAAGTCAAGTGTTGTGCAAATTTTGATATCTATTCCACTTAATATTTCCAACTCGTTCCAAACAACTTCTTCCCACTTACAAACCTCCTTAATATGTTCCAAAACACCCTCTATATGCATTTTCAAGTCAAAATAATATGGTTCTATCCCATAGGTCTCTTTTAGAACTCAAAAACATTATTCCTAATTATTGTTGGTGCACTATAAAGTCTTAAATCATTAGAAAGGTTTTACAGGGTCTTACAAACATAGAGTGAAAGAAAGGAAGAAAGATTTTTGAAACTAATTATGAATTAAACATGTCATAATATTTGTGTATTTATAAGATTTTTGAAACTTATGATATTAACTATGTCATAACATTTATACAGTAACCTAGGACCAACATCAGAAGTGGGCTATCAGTAATTCAAAAGGGAAAGCACAAGGTGTTCAGATATTCAAGATGGTATATACTGAATGTGTCCACTACATCTATATAAAGAGAAATCAAAGAATATTTGAGCAGAAAACTAGAAACTGGCAGTATGTAGTGAGGGAAATAGCTTGCGGTTGTAATGTTAGAGAATTAGAAGGGCCTTACAATAGCTTATGTTTTAGGTGAGAGGCAGCTTAGTAGGTTGATTTTCTCTTTGGTGTAGCTAGTTGTGTTTACTCGATGGTTGTGTCTTAGTTTAGCACTTTAGCTATGATTTGTAATGTTTCATTGGTGATTAATGAAAAAGGTTAATTATCAAATAAAAAATTATGCGGTTATAAAAATTTCTTATTAAAAATAAGATATAATAGTTTTTTAGCTGGAAAGCTGGCATATATCTGTCATTCATGGAATTTGGCAATGCTCCAAGTTTCCTTTCAATTAGCTTTTGTTTTGGTCCACTAGAGCATCTCATTCTTAAATGAAGAGAAAAATTCTGCTAAAACATGTGAAACATATTTATGAAGGAAAATATTATATTAAGTAGCCCATATAGTTAAGAGATGAATGTATAAAGTTAAACACTATTGAACTTTTATTTAAATTCTATATCCTATTAATTTTGAAAGAAAAGTTAAAAGGGAGACCAGTGTCTCATGCTGAGGTCTTTGTGGAGACACGTAAGAAAAAGAAAAAGGACGGTTCAAGAAAAGGATGGGTTGAGACACGTGCATCAGAAACATATGTAAGATTATATTCTTGGATGTTTAGACTTTATATTTAGATTTTATGGTAGGTTTGGATGTTGTGGTATATATGTTTAGACTTTATTTTATTAATGTCGATGTGTATTAGCTATTTAGACTTGATATTGAATATTTAGACTTTAATTAATGTTTTGGTTTGATATTATGTGATTTAAATGTTTGTTTGTTAAAGTTGAATTGGTTGGTTGAATTGGTTGTTTAGTTGGAATCGTTTGGTTGAATTGGTTGTTTAGTTGGAATGGTGGTGTGCTAATAAAATGGCAATATTTTTCCAAAATTCAACCCAGTTTTCCGACTACTGTAGTCAAAAAATGTGCCCAGAAATAATAAATTTCCGACTACAGTAGTCAGAAACTTTCCAGAAAATTTCTAAAACAATTCCAGAAAATTCAATATTCCGACTACCGTGGTGGGAAAATAAAATAAAAATAATTATTATTTATATTATATTACGACTACAATAGTCAGAAATATTTTTTAAAATAAATAATTATTTTATTATTTTTCTGACTACTTCAGTCGAAAAATAGCTCCCTTTTTGAATTTTTGGCGGAAAAAACTTTCCGACTACAGTAGTCGGAATTTTTTTTTCTGACAAACCTTTTTCCGACTATTGTAAATCAGTTGGAAAGTAGTCGAAATAGGTACTTTTCTGACTACTTTCCGACTATTTTGGTAGTCGAAAAATAGCTAATTTCTCGGTGATGAGTATGTGGACGCACGTCTCGTGTTATCAGTGACGAGCATGCGGATTCACGACTTAGGTTATTAGTGATGAGCATGTGGATTCATATCTCAGGTTTTCAATTAGGAGCATGTAGATTCATCCAGTGGCGGATGCAGTGTAGTATCACCAGGTTCAACTGAACCCATAATTTTTGACGCGGAGTAAAAATTTATGTGTAAAAATTTATTAAAAGTACAAATAGTAGATATGAACCCATAACTTTAAAATATAATGGGTTCAATGCTAAAAATTTTAAAAGTTGAACCCATAAGATTTTAATCCTGGATCCGCCTCTGGATCCATCTCGGATACATGTTAAATGGATCCTCCCTCATGAGTTACTAATTGTCACGACCCAAAAATTCCACCACAAGCGTCGTGATGGCACTTAGTCTCTAAGACTAAGTAAGCCGATTATAATCATAATTCAAGCCATTTTTTTAAAGATATAATTTAATACACGTGTCGAAACCAAAAGTGAAAATAATTTTAAAAACCTCCCAAGACTGGTAGTATTGAGTCACGAACTCTAATTGAATACATGAAAGGATCGCAAGTATCGAATACTCAATACTTTTTGAATAATAAATAACAGTACAATAAAGTGAAAAGACTCCAAGGAACTGCGTCGACCAAGCAACTCTACCTTGAATCCTTGCGATCCCACTCTAACTCTGTCTGAGTCTGATATCTCCAATACCTGGCTCTGCACAAAAATGTGCAGAAGTGTAGTATGAATACACCACGGTCGGTACCCAGTAAGTATCAAGACTAACTTCAGTGGAGTATAAACGACGTACAGTCAAGACACTCACTAATCTAATAACATGTGCAATATGATATACAAAATAATAGAAAACAAATAGCAGTGATAGCAACACAAATCAACTAGTGATTTAAACAGCAAGGCAACAAAAATACCGTAAAATATTACTCAAACGAATAATAAATACAGGTACAACCAATTAATCAAGTTCTTTCAATATACATCTTTTATCTATAAGTTTTTCAATAAAAGTCTCTAGAATATAATCATTTTCAATAAATATATTTCGAATATACTTCCTTCAAATAAATATCCTTCCATTATAATTCTTTCAAATAAATATCTTTCGAATATAATTCTTTCAAATAAATATCTTTCTAATATAATTATTTCTAGTAAATATCCTTCCAATATAATTCTTTCAAGTAAATATCTTTCAAATATACTTATTTCAAGTAAATATCTTTCTAATATAATTCTTTCAAATAAATATCCTTCTAATATAATTCTTTCAAGTAAATATCCTTTAAATATAATTCTTTCAAGTAAATATCCTTCAAATATAATTCTTTCAAGTAAATATCCTTTAAATATAATTTTTTTCAAATAAAAGTCACCTTGTGACACCTCATTTAACTTTCATGGCGTGAGAAATATATTCAGCGTATCACATCAAATGGCACGGCAATACCTTCATGCACTTGTCTCATTCTCACCCAATACATATATGTAGATCAAATCAATTAGCACGGTAACACCCTTCATGCATTTATATCTTTCTCACCGTGCATACATATAACAATACCAACTAGGTGGGAGAAATGCCAATAACAATAAAAGAAATAAAATGGAGGCATACAGGAAGCAACAACGACTACAAGTCACATAGAAAACAAAGGTGCACAATAACATCTCAAGATAAAGACATGAATGTATACGCAACAAAACGATATCACAATATAATATATGTCTCTCGTCCTTCGTGCCATGAATATATGATAATATAAAAATAATTGTACGGCATCACCCTTCGTGCTTTTACTCTCATCCTCACCTGATAATATAAATGAAATAACACGGCATCACCCTTCGTGCTTTACACTCTCAAATGGCACGGCATCACCCTTCGTGCTTTACACTCTCAAATGGCACGGCATCACCCTTCGTGCTTTACACTCTCAAATGGCACGGCATCACCCTTCGTGCTTTACACTCTCAAATGGCACGGCATCACCCTTCGTGCTTTACACTCTCAAATGGCACGGCATCACCCTTCGTGCTTTACACTCTCAAATGGCACGGCATCACCCTTCGTGCTTTACACTCTCAAATGGCACGGCATCACCCTTCGTGCTTTACACTCTCAAATGGCACGGCATCACCCTTCGTGCTTTACACTCTCAAATGGCACGGCATCACCCTTCGTGCTTTACACTCTCAAATGGCACGGCATCACCCTTCGTGCTTTACACTCTCAAATGGCACGGCATCACCCTTCGTGCTTTACACTCTCAAATGGCACGGCATCACCCTTCGTGCTTTACACTCTCAAATGGCACGGCATCACCCTTCGTGCTTTACACTCTCAAATGGCACGGCATCACCCTTCGTGCTTTACACTCTCAAATGGCACGGCATCACCCTTCGTGCTTTACACTCTCAAATGGCACGGCATCACCCTTCGTGCTTTACACTCTCAAATGGCACGGCATCACCCTTCGTGCTTTACACTCTCAAATGGCACGGCATCACCCTTCGTGCTTTACACTCTCAAATGGCACGGCATCACCCTTCGTGCTTTACACTCTCAAATGGCACGGCATCACCCTTCGTGCTTTACACTCTCAAATGGCACGGCATCACCCTTCGTGCTTTACACTCTCAAATGGCACGGCATCACCCTTCGTGCTTTACACTCTCAAATGGCACGGCATCACCCTTCGTGCATTACACTCTTCCTTACCAAGCACATGTATATCATTAACAAGCAAGGTAGGAAGTATAAATAACATCAAGGAGAGTGTTTAAACCACAACAAATATAACAATTCATATCACAATTTGCCACTGACCAAAATCAAATTTCAAATATGTAGCAGAATCAATAAAGTCTTCAACGAATAGTCCAAGGCTCCACAAAACGTATATAAAACCTCAAAACAATCAACAGAGGTGAAAAATACTCAGCATAGGGCAACACCTTCATCAATCCAAATTTTTGATAATTATATTAACTCCTCAATTTAAACTTATTTAATAAATATTTGCAGATAAGGATTCCATCATGAATTTAATTCCAAGAAAAATATCAAATCAACAAACACACGTAATTCACATAAAGTTCAAATGATAATAACACCAAGTTATTATATAAAATACAAACTTGATAAATAAGGAATGAGGCGTGATAATTCAAGGATTTACTAATGCCACCAATTATCTAAATTAATACATAAGAATGCCTGAAACTTTAAACCAATAAAATTTGCACATATAAGCCTTAGTACGTACTCGTCACCTCGCGTGCACGACTTTCAAATCACACAATTTCCACATAAAACTCAATTCCTAAGAGATAATTCCCACACTCGAGGTTAGGCAAGATACTTACCTTATTGAAGTTATGCCGATATTCCAAAATCGCCTTCTTGCTTGAATTAACCTCTAGACAGCTCAAATCTATCCAAATTAATTGTACCATTTTACTAAAATTCATCAAAAATAATTCCGGATAATAAAACACCAACTTAAAATTTTATTCTAAAAAGTCAGCGCGGGGCTCGCCCCTCGGAACCCGACAAAATTTTTACAAAATCCGAACACCTATTCCGATATGAGTTCAACCATACCAAAATTATCAAATTCCGATGACGGATCGCCCTTCAAATCTTAAATTAAAGTCTAGAGGATTTCTACTTTTTTTCAACCCAATTCATTAATTTAGTGATAAAAACAACACTAGATTCATGTAATTTAACCAAAATCAAGTTAGGAATTCATACCCCCAATGTTTTCCTTGAAAAACTCTTGAAATATCGCCTTACCCGAGCTTCCTTGGTCCAAAAATGGAAGAATGAAACGAATTTGGACTTTATTCTGCTGCCCAGGGATTTGTTCTTCGCGTTCGCGACCCTTCTCTCGCGTTCGCGATGAACAAATTCTCCAACAACTATTTTCAAACTCTTATGAGACAGTCTCTAGTATAATGATCATAACTTTTTGTACAAAATTTCAAATGACAAATGGTTTAATGTTTTGGAAACTAGATTCAAAGCGCTATAACTTTCATTTGTTTCTTATAGATTACGAGATATAAACAACCCTGTGCAACAGAGATTTCCAAACTTTTTCCAGATAGCTTATAATATATCCACCATAACGTTTGATACACAACTTCAAATGACAAATGGTTTATCTTTCTGAAAACTAGACACAAAGAGCTACAACTTTCATTTTTGGATTATCTCCAAATTCCTTATAGATTGCGAGATATGAGCCTCCAAAATCAAATTATTGCAACAGAGATTTCCTTCTTCGCGAACGCGAGAGTCTATTCGCGAACGCGAAGAACAAAATCCCAGAAGTCAAATCCTTCTTTGTGAACGCGAGAGGCTCCTCGCGAACGCGGAGAACAACACTAGATATCAGCAAATCAGCATCCAAAGTAGCCTAAAATGATCCAAAACACACCCGAAACACACCCGAGGCCCTCGGGACCTCAACCAAACATATCAACGTGTCCCATAACATCATACAAACTTAGTCGAACCTTCAAATCACCTTCAACAACACCAAAAATACGAATTACACACGGATTCAATCCTAATGAACTTAAAAATTTCCGAATTCCACAAATGACGTCGAAACCTCCCAAACCACATCCGAATGACCTCAAATTTTGCACACAAGTCAGAAATGACACAACGAAGCTATTCCAATTTCCAGAATCGGATTCCGACCCCGATATCAAAAAGTCAACCCCCAGTCAAACTTTTCAAAAATTAATCTTTCGCCATTTCAAGCATAATTCCACTACAGACCTCCAAATAATTTTCCGGACATGCTCCTAAGTCCATAATTGCCATACGGAGCTATTGACATCATCAAATTTCATTCCGGAGCAGTTTGCTCAAAAGTCTAACTCTCCGGTCCACTCTTTATATTTAAGCTACTAAATAAGGATTGTTCTTTTAATTTAATTCCGAATCTTCAGTAATTCAACTCGACCACACCCGCGGGTCATAATACATATTGCGAAACTACTCGAGACCTTAGGTCACTGAACGAGGCGTTAATTCTTAAAACGACTAGTCGGGTCGTTACACTAACCATATTGAAACCAAGGGAACGTGTATGCGCACGATATTGGTCATGCCGGTTGGTTTTTCTGATAGTTGTATCGTTATATGAATTGTTCCTATGCATAGTGTTGTATGTAATACATGTACTTCAAATTAGTATAATGAATGTTGATATTCGAGTTATTATGCATATTGTTATATGCTTTACCTATGTATCAGATGTATGCGAAGAAGGTTGTTGTCCATATTGTGATAAACTTTACCTGTGCATTGACAGTATGCAATACATGTTGTTATCTTGGTTATTTTTGTACATATGATTATTGATTACATTATATGTGCATGCTTTCAAAGGAAATGTTATTTTTGCACTAGCTAGAAGTCTCGTCACGACCCTTTTGGAAAGGTAGATAATACTTTACGAGTACATAGGCGTATCCAAGTTGAAGAATATGGGTTCACTTGAACCTATACTCTTCTCCCTTAACCATGTATAAAAGTGTTATATTTCTTCATAATTACTTAAATATATGTATGTGAATCCGTGCTCAAAAACTCTTATGGTGCAATTATTATTGGGTGCACCTCTGAACGGTCTTATTTTCTGCACGGAGTATAGATATATATGTAAAAATTATTAAAATTTCAAAAAGAATATAATTTTTAACCTATAATTTTAAAAATGTAATGAGTTCATGGTAAAAGACTAAAGTTAAATCCATCAAATATAAATTCTAGATCTACTTTTTTACGATAGTGCACTCATCCTCTTGAAATCCTGAGTTAGCCTCTGAGTGAGTTGAGTCTGAGTACACCGTACTCCTGTAATCATCCCTCTTCTTTTCTTATATGATATTGCAGACGCAGATCCGAGTACCAGTGGACTATGTAGCTGATTGTGATCCGAATTGTCAAAAAGAAATATTGGTGGTGGTTGAAATTCCTATTTTATATTCTTTTTTTTTAAATTTTATTACAGGTTGTAACCTATTGGATTCTCAAACACTCTTTAGTGATGGGCATAAAATCTAAAAAGTTGGACCAAATCAAATTAATTCAATATTTCTATTTTGATTCTTCGGTACTTTGGTATTTATTCGGTATCAATCTACAAGTTCAATATATGGTATGGTTCTTGGTTTTAGTAGGAGTGGCAAACGGGTGGGTCGGGTCGGATATGGTTCGAGTCGAAAACGGGTAATGAAAAAATAGATAAATTATCCGACCTGACTCATATTTAATACGAATAAAAAACGGATTAACCGGCGGATAATATGGGTAACCATATTATCCATGACTTCTTGCATATGATCACTTTTGAGAGAATTCTTAGTCTCCCTAACTTGAGGAACCCCCAATTTGAGGCTTTACAAATGTAAAAGTTAGGCTCATTGGTTATCTATTGGTTATACATTTTCTAAATGGATAATATAGTTCGTATCCATATTTGACCCGTTTTTAAAAAGTTCCAACCCATTTTTAGTGGATAATATGGGTAGTTAACTATTTTCTTTTAACTATTTTGTCACTCCTAGTTTTAAGGTATCAGTATTTCGGTACTTTCGTTAACTAAAATACCGAACTCTTTTACTAAATGCTATAGTATAGAAAAATTTTACGACACAGCAGACATATACATTGTATTTACCATTCATGAATATACTTTTAAAAAGTTACCATTCTTAGCTATGTTTGAATTTTATAGAAAATTAACCTGAAAGTACTCAAACAAGAGATCAATTATTTTGAATTGAAATAATAAAACAAGAAACTCTCGTAGCTAAGTTGGTTAGATCACCCGCTTAGTAAGCGGAGGTCTTGTGTTCGACTCACAATGAGAGTATTTATATTTTTCTGTATTTGGTTGTACAGTTGATACAGGTTGTAATGGTAATTAATTGATGCCTTGTTACCATTAAGTTAGTATGTCGGCAGTAGTATTTTTTTTATTTATATTTAAGTTAAGGTATTTTGAATTATTTTTAGCTGGATCTTCGCACCCGTCCGAACTAGGATCCATATCCTCGAATCTTAGAATTACATCTCGAAAGATCCAACCTTTAGATCCGCACCGGTGTCGCAACTTAACTAATAAGTATGCTTTTAGGGACTAAATTTTTGACTCATCGCTAAAAGTTAGCTATTAAGCCATTTTGTTCTAGCGAGAGGATGGTGGTGGCAGCGTGAATGGGTGAGGAAGAAGTGGTTCAGTTGCAGGGAAATTATTTTTGTGTAGAATGCAAGAAAAATGGCTAAAGCGGACAATAATTGGGAGTTGGACTATTTTGTGCCAATTAGTCATCCGTATGGCTATTTAGCAAAAAGGCATCTCTCCTTTCCTCTTTCTTCATAAATGTTCTTGTAGATTCCCTGTTTTCAAATATCCGATGGTAACCTTTCACTAGTTCAGAGTGTTGCTTGTGTGCATGAACCTCATTCATATCAATAAGTTGTTTTTGAACTTACTTGCTAAAAGGAAATGACACTCAACAGGATGGATTTGATTATAATGAGACTTTATCGCACGCATGTTAAAACGACCACCATCAAGTGTATTATGGCTACAATCAAAGATAAAATGGACATTATTTTATGTAGATGTAAATAATGTGTTGCGGCCAAACGCATACGCAAGTATACGCGATTGTCAAGTAATAAAGTAACTATTTAGTCGGATGTCGAACTCACGAGTACTTGTTATCAACTATTAACTAAACTAGACTATCGTAATTATCTAAAGAAAAATTAAACCTAGAAGTATTTGATTCTAAACTAATTAAAATAAAAGAAAAACAAATAGTGAACTCCGAACAAAGAAATAGCGGATTTTTATGTTATCAATGTGATGAAAACAATCTAGGATTATGGGCTACCTAACATTCCTATTGTATTTTTCAATTGAATTAACTAATTAATTTATCTAGTTTATTGGTTGATGGGGTTAATATTGCTCATAAGAATCTGTCGATCTCTTACTCGCCTATTCAAACTAACCTAACGGCTATCACATATATGTCTGTAGAGTTAGAATTAACAAGAATGCATTCGTAATTCCTGTATAATAACCAAGCAAGGCAATTAGCATATGTCTATCCTAATCGCAAATCAATCCCTCGATGCTCAGGTTCAAAAACTTGCTCTACTCAATCCTATATGCAACCTGGAATTTTCACTTTCGAGTTCAACTCTAGATTCGCAGATAGTATTTAATTGGTGATCAAGTAATCCCTTGGTCAAAAGTTCCTCTCAAAAACGTCCTACCCTCCAAAATAAGTTTAGACTTCTTTTTATACGAGTTGGGGTGTGTAGGGACAAAAAATCTTGTCCCGTGCGAAATAGGGAAGAACCAGTCACCCAGCGCCCAGGGTAGAGCGGGCACTAGCCCTGACGCTGGAAAATTTTTGCATCTGTAAACTGTGCCACTGGTAGGGCGCTACATTGGCCCATTTTTTCGTTTTGTTCTCTTTTTGCTTCAAATCGTGCACTTTCGTCCTACGTCGCCTCCGGATGACTCCTACACATAAAAACATACCACGAATTAGCACAAATTATTACATTACACATCCGAAATCTACGAAACATGAGTAAATGCGAGATAATACGCATATAAATATACATACTTTAAGCCGAATATCATAATGCTTTGCTTTTTAGGGATCTCCACAAAGAGATCTACAAAGTAGGTTCTGCTTAATCTCCATATATACTAGTATATAAGCTACAAAGTCTCTTTACGGCCAAGAGACTGGATCAGTGCATTGTGCTAGTTGCAGTTTATGTAGATGATGTTTTACTAACAAGGGATGACATGTCATAAATTGGTTGCTCCTTGATGAGCAGTTCAATATCCAAGAAAATATTTTGGGGCCTCACATTTCTTCCTTGATCTTAAATCAATAAGAAAATCATGGGTCTGTTAGTTTCCCAGAAGAAATTTACTACTGATATACTTGCTGGTTTATTGCATAAAGGCATCTTCAGCTGTCAATCCTTAATCATAACAATAAAATCAAGAAAGGTGAGGGCGATTGTCACCCAATCAAGGGTTATAGATGCAGTAAATTGGAAGCTGATCAACTTCCTCACTCAAACAACGCCTAACATCTAATTTGCTATGTGACATTTGAGCTACTTCTCTTCAAACTCCTGGACTCCTTCATTTAGAATACCTATCATGCCCGTAGGTACCTAAGTTTCCTCCTAGTCAAAGAGTTGATGCATATTTTAGATAAGCTTACTAATAGGTTAATTCATATTTTCCCTTGATGGTGTTCAGGGTACAATCTTTTTAAGCAAGTCGGGACGAGTTCATTCATCCTCCAACTTGAGGAGGAGATGTTGGAGTTCCAACTGAACCACCTGGACACTTATTTAGTCCAAGTCCAAGAAGTCCAAGAAGGCTAACTTTAGTTGCTATTCCAGTTCAGCGTTTAGCTTGTAGTAGTGGGACGAGCGAGTAAGCATGCAAAAAAGAGAGGGGGCTGGTTTGTGTGGAAGCAATATAGCAACAACCATGACAGCAACTTGTGCAGAACTCACTTGAAAACCTCTAAAATTTCAACTATCGTATCAAGTACTAAATACTCGTAGAATATTCGTACAGCAGTGACTCAATGCCAATGTCGATTTAAACAATACAGATCATCTTTCATATTGATATCGTTGCTCATTTAAAAGCATCTAGACCTAGCACAAACCTAGGCATTTAACGACGTCTACAATTCCGAAAAGCTAAAACAAAGCACCTCTTTGTAGCGATAATGCACAACATGAGAAGATAGAGCCAATAAATTCCATTCGGAAGCTTCTGCAAAATCCTATTAACTTAAGTCTCAATTAGAGCGGTTGTAGAAGCCTATGCTGCAACTGGCTCAGCAATTGGACTAGAAGCGTTAGTTTTAACCTGCCATGAAATGTATACATATTATTGTAAAAGCTTAAAAATCAATTTCCAATCATACCTGACATAAGAGAGACACGAGAGTTTGTAGACTACCCACTATATTTGAGCATGTTCTTGAGAGAAATAGATGATTTAATATACCAGTGAAGAATAAGAGAATCTCACTCCACAACCTAAGGGAGATTTCCTCCCTACCTGCAACTTGTACATGCGGCTCTGGATTCTTGTAAGCACCCGGCCATTAGCTTAAGATCTCCATGCTCAGGACAAAAAAACCTTAATATATTACTAAATCTGGAGATCAAAGAATAAGCCAAGCTTCCAGGCAATTTTACTATAACCATAGAGGCCACCCCCCCCCCCCCCCCCCCCCCCCCCAAAGATCAGTTTTAACAATCACAGCAGGACTAGAATGTCCTAGTTTAATACCAATTCTTGTGAGGCAAATGCACTATGACCCCTCTAACATCCTAAAGAGGTACTATCTCGTTCAAGACATTCTACCAGCATTACACAGGACACAAAGAGATTACCTTTGCTGATTTAAAGAGTTCATCAATCACTTCAGACAAAGTTGGATGTGCATGAACAGCGTACTTAATGTCCTGTAAAATGCAATAACAAATGTAAAACACATGAGAAGAAGCTGACAGAATAAATGACTTCTCACATGAGAGATTGGATACAACGCTCATTGAAGCTTGCAAGGATCGACTAAAGTTCATAATCCAAAGAAAACATGTATACTCCATCTCACATTGCCACAAACCAAAAAAGGACTGCAGGTAACCATTTTACTTGAGCCTTTCCAACAAATGGTTAGTACTGTGAGGAAAACGCAATTTGCTGGGAAATGGCTACCTGTATGCGTGATCCCAGAGCTATGGCATTGGATGCTTCATGTATTAGATCAGCAGCATGCATTCCAAAGATGTGGACTCCGAGGATCTCACCGTTGTCAGGCCTATAAATCAACTGCATTTAACAAGAATTTCAGTGATCACATAAGACACTACTCTGCAGGGGAGGAAACATCTTAAAACGATAGGAAAATGGAAACAACAAAAGAAGCAGCTGGTAACATAATGAATAAATAATGTAACATCAGCAATCCTTGAAAAATGATAATGTGCTACCTTTGCAAGTCCTTCCCCTTCATTTTCAGCAAGAGCTTTTGTGTTAGCCTTGAAGCTAGTCTTGGCAATACTAATTTCAAAGCCCTCCTTCTCAGCTTTTTCTCTCGCTTGAGGCTGCATAATTGCAAGTATACAATAAAAACTCTATGTTTAAGTGCTATCACAAAGAAAACAAAAAATCGTTCACTCAGGAAATATTTTTCCGCCGTCACAAGCGTGCATGCTTTTCTAAGAGTACAGAAGCATTGTGTGACCAAAAGAGGCAAGCATGAGAACAAAAACATCCAACAGCAGAGCAATGTAGAAACAGTCCCAGAAATGGATGGCATGATCTGTCTCCCACCTATAATGTAACTACATTATCAAATATGTGTGGAAGTTTCCATGCAACCATGTTCCACGTGTAGATATTGTTAGGGAATTAAATTTCCTTATAATTACTAAAGATCATTAAAGAAGAAAAGACCATACCCATAAGAAAAAAGGGCAACATTAAACAAAGACAAATATTTAAAGAGATGATAATACCTCCGTCAATCCGACCATACTGATTTCAGGATGGGTAAAGCATGCTGCTGGAATACTTAAATGATTCAGGATATGGTCCTTTCCAGTAACTTGCTCAACAACTATGAAAGAAGGCAAGGCCATAAGTTACACAACTATCAAAAAATTGTTCAATTATCGTGTCACGATTGATAATTTCATTTTACCAGAGATTCCTTGTGCACTTGCAGCATGTGCAAGCATCATTTTTCCATTTGCATCACCAATGCAGTACAAGTGAGGAACCTATCAAGCACAAGGTTAAAAGCGAAAAGATAACTGTCGAGAAATGCAAAAAGGAATAAAATAATGCCTACCAGCTCCCCATTTGCATCAATGACTTGCATGCGTTCATCGACAGGAACAAATCCACGTTGTGTTTGAACATTTATCTGTTGACAAGTGATAACCAATACTATAAATTGTCATAAAATCATTTAAGTTAGTTTTCCCAGGGGCTTCAGTTAACACTAATGCAACTAACATTTTCCAGGCCAAGTCCTTGTGTAAACGGAGCCCTTCCAGTTGCAATAAGAGCAGCATCTACCTGCAGTAGAATAATGTAATTCAGGTTTCGTGTGAGACACTAGTGACAGCAAGCAAAAGTCATTGTTAGGGGATAAGAGATGCGGGCAACACAGTCCTTTTGATTGAAAATATTAAAACTGTGTATTGTACTTTATTAGCTCCGACTGCAGCAAAAGTCTCCCTCTTTAGAGTTTATTAGGAGTACACCTTATCAATAACACCTAATCTCCAAATTTTGCTGCTTAACCTTTCAGATGTTTGATCCCGTTTTCACCTTCTACCACTTACATAAGCTCCAGCATCTACCATTAAGCTCTGATATTCATTATACTTGTACAACTTATCAATAACAGCTAATCTCCCTCTTTAGAGTTTATTAGGAGTACAACTTATCAATAACACCTAATCTCCAAATTTTGCTGCTTAACCTTTCAGATGTTTGATCCCGTTTTCACCTTTTACCACTTACATAAGCTCCAGCGTCTACCATTAAGCTCTGATATTCATTATACTTGTACACACAACAGTGTTCTTTAACAGTCAGAAAGTGCTAATAAATATCAACATTTTAAGCGTAGTCGTGTGACAAAGTCTCTATGTTACAGGCAATACAACAACAACAACAACAACAACCCAGTATAATCCCACTAGTGGGTTTGGGGAGGGTAGTTTGTACGCAGACCTTACCCCTACCCTGGGGTAGAGAGGTTGTTTCCGATAGACCCTCGGCTCCCTCCCGGCTCCCTCCCTCCAAGAACTCCCCACCTTGCTCTTGGGGTGACTCGAACTCACAACCTCTTGGTTGAAAGTGGAGGGTGCTCACCACTAGAGCAACCCACTCTTGTCTCTATGTTACAGGCAATACTGCTGATAAATCTTAGATGACAGTTCCTTATAGGACTTTTAAGTTGCAGGAACCAAGGACTTTTAAGTGAAAAGAGAAAAAAGAAGTTACTTGCTGAAATTTACAAGATTAGTTCCTTATATAGAACTTTTAAGTTGCACTTTGCCAAGTGACCCACATTGGTTGATGGAATGGTTGTTATCTCCTTATATGATTTTGGGAAATCCTCACCTCATGAGCTAACTTTAATGGTTAAGTTAGGCCGAAATGATATCAGAGTTAGGCTCATTTGAAATCTTAATTTACCTCATGTTGGGACACTATGTAATGTTGTTCATGCTCCAAATGTCCAGTCTTGGGCGTGCAGGAGGGTGTTAAGTGTTACAAAGA
>AWOL01S0044916.1:63259-87033 GCA_000715115.1 Nicotiana otophora
AATCTCCCTCTTTAGAGTTTATTAGGAGTACACCTTATCAATAACACCTAATCTCCAAATTTTGCTGCTTAACCTTTCAGATGTTTGATCCCGTTTTCACCTTCTACCACTTACATAAGCTCCAGCATCTACCATTAAGCTCTGATATTCATTATACTTGTACAACTTATCAATAACAGCTAATCTCCCTCTTTAGAGTTTATTAGGAGTACACCTTATCAATAACACCTAATCTCCAAATTTTGCTGCTTAACCTTTCAGATGTTTGATCCCGTTTTCACCTTCTACCACTTACATAAGCTCCAGCATCTACCATTAAGCTCTGATATTCATTATACTTGTACAACTTATCAATAACAGCTAATCTCCCTCTTTAGAGTTTATTAGGAGTACAACTTATCAATAACACCTAATCTCCAAATTTTGCTGCTTAACCTTTCAGATGTTTGATCCCGTTTTCACCTTTTACCACTTACATAAGCTCCAGCGTCTACCATTAAGCTCTGATATTCATTATACTTGTACACACAACAGTGTTCTTTAACAGTCAGAAAGTGCTAATAAATATCAACATTTTAAGCGTAGTCGTGTGACAAAGTCTCTATGTTACAGGCAATACAACAACAACAACAACAACAACCCAGTATAATCCCACTAGTGGGTTTGGGGAGGGTAGTTTGTACGCAGACCTTACCCCTACCCTGGGGTAGAGAGGTTGTTTCCGATAGACCCTCGGCTCCCTCCCGGCTCCCTCCCTCCAAGAACTCCCCACCTTGCTCTTGGGGTGACTCGAACTCACAACCTCTTGGTTGAAAGTGGAGGGTGCTCACCACTAGAGCAACCCACTCTTGTCTCTATGTTACAGGCAATACTGCTGATAAATCTTAGATGACAGTTCCTTATAGGACTTTTAAGTTGCAGGAACCAAGGACTTTTAAGTGAAAAGAGAAAAAAGAAGTTACTTGCTGAAATTTACAAGATTAGTTCCTTATATAGAACTTTTAAGTTGCACTTTGCCAAGTGACCCACATTGGTTGATGGAATGGTTGTTATCTCCTTATATGATTTTGGGAAATCCTCACCTCATGAGCTAACTTTAATGGTTAAGTTAGGCCGAAATGATATCAGAGTTAGGCTCATTTGAAATCTTAATTTACCTCATGTTGGGACACTATGTAATGTTGTTCATGCTCCAAATGTCCAGTCTTGGGCGTGCAGGAGGGTGTTAAGTGTTACAAAGAAAAACTTTTGCATGCTGCTAGACGGAAGCTACACAAGTCTGAATCAAGTGAAAAGAGACGAAAAGAGAAAAAAGTTCTTATTTAAAATGATGGTGAACACACAAAAGGGCTCCTTATATAGGAGTTTTCTTTCCGAGAAGAACTCCTTATAAAAGAGTCTTAAATGAAAATTTCCTAATTCTTGGGTTTCCTAGATATTATGACATATATTATGATTCCTAATTCTCTTGACTTTTCCCGAACAAAAAAGTAGTTAACCATTTTAAGAATTATGATCTTAATCATGTTGTAGCACTAAAAAATGTACAACCTCAGTCGACAAGTATATATTAGATTTAATGTTAAAGAACTCGTCAAACCAAATAGCTACAACTTACTTCCAAAGTATCCTTTGGTTCCTTCGTCTTTGCATCAATAAGCTCAATTAGCACTGGCTTTCCATCCCTTGCTGGAGTTATCTGAATAAGGTGGGACAAATTAAGATAACTTGCTCTCAGAATGGCATTCAAACTTAAGTTGTGGCATATATTACCTTGCTCGCAAATACACATGTATGATAGTCAATCTTCCGAGAATTGATAAGAACCCGCTGCGCCAGTTTCCCAATCTCAGGATCAAAGCCAGGCATGAGCTGATCTAGAGCTTCAACAAAGGTAACCTGTAAATTCATCCCATGGTCAGCATGGGGAGACAACCTATCCATTTTTCCATTATCTAAAGAAAATCGGAAAATGAATTGATTGAAGTTGTATTGCATACGCTAATTATATTTATAAAAAATAAGAATCGTTAGATGCATAATGTAGAGAAGGTTCATACCTCACTTCCAAGTGCTGTGTACACATCGCTAAATTCTAGTCCAATGTAACCACTTCCAACAATAGCAATCCAATTGGGTACAAATTCTAATTTAAGTGCATGGTCACTAGTTATTACAGTCTTACCTGCAAAGCAAGCATTGGCATCAGTCAATGATACAACTGAATGTAAATGCTCTAAATGGTCTAGGGCAAGCATAATAATTCTCGGTGATGTTCTGGACTAGAAGGAAGGGAGGAAATAATAAAAGGAAGCAATGAATTATGTATGCCAATTTTAGTTCTCTTTCTTGATGCTAATGCTGGTTCCTTTATCTTCGAAACTGCTGTATCTGTTTAACTTAATGAATGACGGGTCAAAATCTCCATCTCCTATGAACTTAAATGAACTCATGTAGTTACAGAACGACGAAAATCTCCAACTGCTGAAGCGAAATGTTCTGCACATTGTCAGATCATTTAACTTAATGGGGCAGGTAAATACACTTCCCGATGTTTAGGCACTACCACAAAATGCGTAAACACTCTTATCACAAAAGAGTCTTAGAGTTTTGCACCAATTGTTTCATCAGAAGTACCGTCCAATGTATGTGCATAAGAAACAGTAACAGAGAGTCAAACCCAATCTCGTTAACAAGGTTGTTCCTCTACAAGAAGTATCTTTGCTATTTAACATGAGCATTGCATAACAAATGGCCAATAGCTTCAACTTTCATTACTTCTTTTCATTTGAAATTGTCAACTTTGAATTTAAATATTGTTCATCCCATTAAGCAGTGCCTTGAAATTCAAACACGCAACCCGTGATTTAATAGCATTAAAAAGGTACAGCATGCAGCCAGTGAACAGAACCAGCTAAACAGCGTTGCATTGAGACTGGCTAATGCAGTTGTTGGGTGCTTTATCAATAAACAATAATGGTTATGAAAGCACTTACCATCAACCTCAATGCCTTTGGGCACAGAAGGGACAGAGCCAGTAGCAATTATGATGTCTTTTGCTGTTATTACAGTATCCCCATATTTGACTTTTTGTGGACCCTGAATATTTAAGCACAACCTTCAGTTGACTACAGACGAATAGGATAGCTGTAGTACACCACAATAATTTATAAATATCTAGACCTACCAAAACTGTCCCAAAACCAGTCAATATATCCACGCCAAGGGCTTTCATAGAAGTGGTCAAGTTACCACGTATCTTGGAGGCCAAATTATTTGCATGATCAGCAACAGCCTGTCTATCATACCCAGCAGCAGTAACCTTTCATGGAAGGAAACCATGTGTACAGTTGGATACATTAAGTCAAAATTGAGACAGAGAAGACTAAAAGAACATGCATACACAAGATGAACTTAAAAAGTGTACTATAAGCTTTCACAAGAGAACTTCCTCTCTAGATGACAATTACGGTTAACAACAATTCATAGTGTTAAGTTCATTAAAACACAATATCTAAGGAAGAGAGAAACACAAGTGGCTTGTCTTTAGCTAAATTATATGTGTTAATCCTTCAAGCCTGATTTTGAATGGTTTTGTGTGCATATTCAGTGAGCATTTAGTGGGCGTTTGGACATAAGAATTGTAAAATTCCAAAATAGGGGGGAAAAAATTTTCAAGTGAAAATGCTTTATCAAAAATTAAAAAAAAATTCAAGTGAAAATGGTATTTGAAATTTAGAGTTGTGTTTGGACATGAATATAATTTTGGGTTGTTTTTGAAGTTTTGTGAGTGATTTAAATAAAAATTTTGAAAAACAGCTTTTTGGAGTTTTTCAAATTTTCGAAAATTTCCAAAATGCATCTTCAAGTGAAAATTGAAAATTTTATGAACAAAAGCTGATTTCGAAAAAAAGTGAAATTTTTTTGAAAAAAAGGAAAAAAAGTTTTATGTCCAAACGGGCTCTTAGTACGAATCTATTTTTGTTATGAAGGAGGATTCAGTCACAAAAGAAAAAAGGACAACATGGGGTGCAATAAACCATTATCAGGCTTTCTCTCTTAAACTACTATGAAGGGTAAAAGTTAAAAATTAGAGTTTCAAATTTGAATATGCTTGTAAACTATTCCATTTCACATTATTTCATGGGGTGTAAGCGTTCTAATTGGACAACATAATACCCAATGGATCAGATCATTTTACCAGTATACAAATTACATAAAAAGATCGAGTAGAATGTGAATATCCTATGGGATTGTAGAGATGCAAGAATAAGAAGTACCTGTAAACCAAAAGACTTCATATGTTGTTCATTCTGAAGCTCCCGCATGCGACCACTCACAGCTAGGAGGGCTTTGGAAGGAACACATCCCCTATTTACACATGTTCCTCCAACAACATCCCCTTCAATGATGGCAGTTTTTAAGCCCTACAAAGATCCATATTAAGTAATTATTCCCACATTTACCCTGGCAAAAGAAAGGAACCGCGTTGCTGTTTGAACCCAAATTCCCATTCGTCCCTGTCTTTGCACAAGTAATCACAAAAGAGATTGCATCGAGTTGGAAGTAGAAGTATCATTTCGTACAGAAAGAGACGCTCAATCAGCAACAAGTATCAGCATGTTTTCTGTTCTTCTTTTAGTTATTTCTTGTACATTTCTATTTTCTATTCCCTGCCCTTAAGTAAAGTGTTTTGACATTGTTTACGAATGACCCAAGACCTACGTCCACGAATATAGCTGAATTAAGCCTCAATTGCGTAATAAAGTCAGTAATAATTTTATGTAACAACTTGTTTTTACACCAAATCATGTTAAGCAAACTCTAATGAAACTAGAGTCAGCTAGGTACACGTGTAATTTCAACTAAAAGGAAAGCCAGACAGCTTCAGGTTTCCACTAATTACATTTGGGATCACCAATTATAAACTCCTTCACCAGTTTGAATTAGCATTCAGCATAAAAGTAGTTCCCCTCTCAGCTATGAGTAACACAATTCAATAATAGAAAAGTAATTTACTTTCTCGACGGCGTGAAGAGCAGCACCATGACCACCAACACCAGCTCCAATGATAACCAAATCATAGTCAAAGCCCCCCTTCAAAGATGAAGAAGAAGAAGAAGAAGAAGGAGCTCCATTTGCGGAAGAAGCCGATATTCTGTTGTTATTCGAACAACAAAGCCTTGTAAGGCGAATATGAAGGCTCGAATTCAACGACTTAAATGCCTCTTTCCTCAGTCCGCAGAATCGAAGCGATCGCGGCATGAGAAAACGGCCATTGGCAACGGCAGCCGTGCTGCAGTCGGATCTGCAAATTGTGGAAGGCGTAGAGAAGGAGAGGGAAATTGACGACTGCATTTTATTAGATTTTGAGAAGAAATGGAGAAATGGGGAGGAGATAGATATAGCAGAATGAATTTTTGAGCTTCCAAAGATCCGTTGGAAATGGCGGAGTTAACAAAGCGACTATGTACTATCTTGTTTCTAATAAATTGTCTCTGTTTTTTCTTTGTATACAGTGTGCTCTCTGCCGCGTGTGTTTTTGACTTTTTTCCTTCTTGGAACTAACTACCAATCATTCCTATTATTTTGGTTTTGCAGTTGGGTTGTTTCTAGTTTCTACTTTTTCTACTGTCTTTCAATTTAAATGAAAAACTATTCAACTTTAATTTTTTTATTTTATTTATTTTATCATTGATAAGAAGTTTTTATATTTATACAAATATCATGATCCCACAAAGTTTTTTATCCCTAAGCTTTTAAGATAACATGTTTAAAAGTCTTCTTTTTTTTTCTTAAATTTTGTGTCAAGTCAAACTAGTTCATCTAAATTGAAACGGAGGTAGTAACAATTTTAAATTTTTACAGATAAAATTTTGTAATAGTATTAAGGTAATTTAACTATTCAATCATTATTTGAATATTTATAGAAATGAAAATATGGTCCATCAAGGGCATATATGTCATTTTAACAAACTCCTGCATTGTTTACATTTTCTAAATATTGCATTTCTTAACATTACATGTTTGATACAAGTGGACCCAGTACCCCACGTTCCCCTAGCCACAAAAGTACTGTGAAACTTTTTTCTTAAATATACTGTATGTCACTGCAATTAGACTATTTTACAAGAAGTACTGTGAACCTTTTTCCTCATTTGATAAAATGATTAATTTTGTTTTAGTCAAATAGAAGTTTTCATAAAGATAAAAAAATTAATTTTAAATAATAAGGCAACAAAAAGAAGTATTGATATATATTTACAAGGTTTTCATATTTACCCATACTATTTTACAGTTTAAAAATAAAAATTAAATAGTTTCATTTATCCACACTATTTGAAAGCGATTTCAAACTAAAAAGTTTTATATTCAAAAGTAATTTTAAAAATAAATGTAAAAATATCTATTTTATATAGTTAATTGATGTAAAAATATAATACATATGGTTTGAACTCCATTCTTCCATAATAAGTTTTCAACTATCAATAAATTATCTTAAATATTACATGTTATAATTTTTATATTGTTTCATTATGAAAATTAACATATGATAATTCTATAAAAAAATTAAAAATATTTCTCTCATCTCCTTAAATTGAGAAAAAAAATTAAAATCCGTATAATTTATATAGACCTCTATCAAATATTTATTATTTTATCAACAGTTAACATCATTTTAAATGAGTTATAATAAAATATAATTTGAACTGCTATATTGAATTCCTATAATTTATATCATGTAAAAATATGTAATATTAAAAAATAATAATTTATATTATGTTAATACTCCTTTTAGTGCCTATTGTTCTCTTATTTTGTAGTAGTTAATTACCTCGTTATGAATGCAAATCCCCTTGAAAGTTCTCTGTACTAAAAATAATTCTTAATTTTGATGTATACAAGATATGAAGTAAAATCATAATTTCTTTTTCATCTTTTATCATATTATAAAGAATGACATTTCTTTCATCAAGTAACTAATTGTTTCCACTGTCGAAACACTTGCAAGACCAATTTGGATGTATTCCAGATTAGTTTACCGAAGATAGATTGGTATGCTTTTTTATTCTTGAAAATTATTAATATAGACGACACTTGTAATTTTTTAATTTATTCTCTTGTTAAATATTCAAATACATTGGGAAAATAATACTATTGATATCAATTTTTCAATTTGATGTTTGTGTTTGACATTAACCAGAGGTTAAAATGAGTATCATAACACGCAATCTTTTTATGTTAATTGAAGCAACTTAAATATATTATAATTTGTAGCTTAATTTTATGTAAATTATTATTTATTAAACCAATTATTGTGATCCTCAATATCAGTCTCTATCCATAATTAAATGGATATAATAATAATAATAATAATTTATTTATCAAAAATAAATTAACTGAGTACCGACAAATAACAATTTTAAAACTATAATGTTGGGCCCGTACACGGGCCTTTTTTCATCTAGTTTGGATATAAATTTTCAGATGTAGGACAATCCGACACAGGTTTTTTATGACAAATATTTCATCAAAGAAAGAGACTTGATATATCAAAATTTAGGTGACGAGCAAATGAATGAAGCGAAATTTTCAAGAATGAAAAACAAGGCTAAAGGAGGCCATACATACAATAACTCCTCATGTTGCGAAGATAGTGGATCTATAGAGTGTACTGGCTATGAACTAGCAGATGATTCGACACTATTTGCATTAGAGGGCCCCATTTTCTTCATTCTTACCCATATGTTTTCTACTCTACGATTTGGAATGATTAAACGAGGTTTCCTTATATTTGAAAAAATATTATTTTTAAGGTAGAATAGCCTAGGAGACATATGTATTTGTTCCGATTTAATATCCCGGTCCCTATATTGCATAAAGTTTCATCCAAACACCTCTACTCGATCAAAACTAGTATTTTAAACGCTTCTGACCATTGACCAAGCTTATGTGGCATTGAATTTGCTGAGTTGGACGAAATGTGTGAAATGCACGCATATAAAGCGAGTGTAAACAATGAATTTGATTTTTAAAAAAAGATTGAATAAAAGAAAATTAAAGAAAAAAAGTTAAGAAATTATTACTTTATGATTAAAAAGTTCCCCTCCCCTTCATGTTTCTTCTTCCCCCGATGGCCCAATCCAGCAACCCTTCTTCGCTAACCCCTCCCCCTTCGTATACTCTTTCTCTTCCCCCTTCATACTTGCCTTCATATACTATTCAGTCCCAAGATTTACCTCTTCGATATCGCAAAAAAATTGTCTTTCACCTCTGATTTTTGCTTCCATTTTATTTGTAAAAGAAGAAAACCAAATCTAAAGGTAAGTCAATAAACAACACTTAATTTGCTAACAATATAGGTCATAAAAATGATTAAGATCATATGGGTCTTCTTGTTGAAACAATATCTTGAAATCATCATTAGTAGGATTGAGATCTCCACAAAAGAGTGGGAATTGCATGATTCCAGTATTTTATTTCGGATGGAGTGGCTGCGATTTGTAAGGATTTAGGAAGTGTTAATTCTATTAAATATTTGATTTTCTTCTTTTTCTTTCTTTGTTTCTGTTTTCGTTTGTTAATGAGCATTTTGAAAAGTGATTGTTGGGTGTATTTGGGGTAATAGAGCTAGAGAATTTTTGGGGTTGTAAAGGTGAATTAACGGAGGGGAGACTGTTTTGGGGTGGTAAAGGCGGCGACATAGAGGTGAGAATAACATGAGATAGAGTGTAGAGGGGAGGAGTGAAGTAAAGTAAAAATAAAATAAAAAATAGAGTAAAAAATTTTGAAATGAAGTGAAAAATAATGATGTGGCATAAAAAATCTGAGGTGGATATGGATGTGTCATCTACATTGGATCGTTAAAGAGCACGTGAGGTCAAAAGGGTTTAAAATACTAGTTTTGATCGAGTAGATGTGTATGGATGAAACTTTGTGGAGTATAGGGATCAGGATGTCAAACCGGAATAAGTACAGGTATCTTCTAGGCTATTTTGCATATTTGTAAACCAGATCAACTTTTGATTTTGGTCAATATCCATTTTAAACTTAACTAAAAGTAGCATTGAACGCAATGCACTTTTAAAATAACTCCACAATAGTTTAATTTACGTAAGAATAAGATGTAATTTAAAATGACAAATAGAAATAGTATTTAAAAAGAATTTGGAGATAAGGGATGTGAACAAAGATAAATAGAAAATGCATGGCTTTTGCGGAAACTCGTCCCAATTGTCTAACTTTTTATCTTCAATGTGCAACACTCCTCAATACATAATTGTAGAATACTACTCCTCTCATGTATATAGTAGATTGTAACGACTTGGCCAGTCGTTTTGAATATTAGAGTCACATTCCCCTATTTGATATTTTCTGTATGTTTATTTGATGACTTATGACTTGTGGGAATGGTTGGTTTGGTTTCAGAAAGGTTTGAGACTTAATTAGAACACCTAGTTCTATTTTGGAAGCTTAAGTTGTGATAGTTCATCAAGGGTTGACTTTTGAGTAAATGACATCGCAATCAGGATTTGATGGTTTCAATGTGTTCGTATGGTGATTTTGGACTTGGGCATATATTTGGATTTGGTTTTGGATGTTCTTAGAAGATTTTGACTCTATTTGGCGAAAGTTGGAAATTTGAAGAACTAGAGAATTCTTAAGTTTAACCGGTAGTTGACTTTTACGTAACTGATCTTTGTTTATGGTTTTGAGACCCTGAGTAGGTCCTAATGGTTGAAATGAACTTGTATACAAAGTTTGGTTGTAATCCAAAAAGTTAGAGTGTGATTCAAACACATTAGGTGAAGTTGGGAAGTTTGAAAGTTAAGAAATGGATTTGATCTTCCATTCTTGATTTTGTCATCATTCTTTATGTTTTAAGTTGTGGGAAAAGCTCATATGAAGTATATGGACCTATTGGTATAATTAGACGGAGTCTCGGGGGATCGTGTGTGATTCGGAGTGGTCTCAGATCATTTCTATGTGTATTGCAGCTGCTAATTCTTTGGGCAGGGCAGTGTTTCACCATCGCAGAGCTGAGTTCCTGCATCAATAGTTGCTTGAATATCGTAGAGAAGGGAGTCTGGCTAGAGTAGTTTATGATCACGGATTGCGGTCGTGGGTGAAGGGATGCAATCGCAGAGAAGGATCGATGCATTTGTTGTGCTTCGCGGTTGCAGGTAATGGTTCGCGATCGCGGATGGTTGGGAAGTCGGCAAACATCATGTTCGCGTAGGTATTTTCGTGTTCCCGTAGAGTTATCATGGGGGTCTACCAGATGGTCTTCATGGTAGAAAGGGTCTAGCCATGATCGCATAGAAACACACTCCGCGATCGCGAAGGCTCAAACGTGATCGCATAGAGGATCCCTAAGCAGTATATTTAAGTGGTGATTTCGAGATCTTTGCCCATTCTTTCATATTTGAACCTTGGATTACTTGAGGGGTTGTAACGATCCGACCGGTCGTTTTGAGCATTAGCATTACGTCCGGTGGTTTGAGGTCTTGAGTAGCTTCATATGATGTACTACAAATTTGCAAGCATGATTGGTCTGGTTCCGAAAAGATTTGGGAGTGATTTGGAACACTCAGTTCCTAACTTAGAAACATAAGTTATAAGTGTTGACCAAGTTTGACTTTTATATATTTAACCTCGGATCGGAGTTTTGATGGTTCCGTTAGGTCTGAATGGTGATATTGGACTTGGATGTATGCTCGGATTTGAACTCCAGTGTTCCTAGATGATTTTGAGGCTAATTGCCGAAAGTTGGAAGTTTGAAGGTTATGGAGAATTGATATGTTTGACCCATAGTTGACTTTATGGTTATTGATGTCCGTTTTGGATTTTGAGGCTTGGAATAGGTTTATAAGGTGATTTATGACTTGTGTGCAAAATTTGGGGTCATTCCAAGTTGTTTAGACGTGTTCGGCGTAAGTATGGAATTTTATAATTTGAATTGAGGTGCGATTCGTAGTTTTTAATGTTATTTTGTGAGATTTGAGGCCTAGAGTTGGTCCGTGTTATATTTTGGGACTTGTTGATATGTTCGAACGGGTCCCGAGAGGCTCGAATTGTGTTTCGGAGTGGTTTCAGACCATTTCCTCCTTGTTGATTGTTGGTTTCTCAGATTTTCTTGTGCTGAGAGTGTTCTTCGCGATCGCGTGAAGAGGATTGCGATCGCGAAGTGTTATGGGTGGTTGGATGTTGTTGATACAGAATTTTGCCCTCATATTTAATAAAATATTATATATATACTTTCAAAATATCATTTTGCATCATTACCCAATTTACAAGAGTCATATAAATATTTTCTATAATTTTCCATAATTTTTAAAGCTTTAAAATTGATTTTCTTGCATTTAAATTATTCAAATATTTATTACTTGCCCTTTCAAATTATTTTGTGATGACTTAATCATCCAAATTTATTATTTATACCCACATGTATGTTTTATAACATTTTATATAATTACATTTGTATTTTTGAGCTATTTACACAATTTTGCAATAATAGCCTATATTTTATACATAATTATATTTATTACATTATTTATGTTAAAATAGTATTTTTATATTTTATAATGTTAAGATATTATTTGCAATCATTTTACTACATCAGTAATATTTTTATTATTTATTAATTACTTTTTATAAATTATTTTAAATAAATTTTGTATATTTAATTTATAGCCCAATACAGGACTATTTTCGGACCAAAGCAGGTCCAAGGCACTTGGCCCATTCCGTTTAACCCTTCAGCAGCCCAAACCAAACGACCTCTTCATCTAACCCGATCGCGACCCGTCTCACGACCCGCCCCGCTTCTCTTTTGATCCCGGCCATTGATAATTTTATGATCAACAGCCCACAACAACCCTTCCCATCTCTTTATAACCCTCGCCCCAAACCCTAGAGACTAATCTCCCCGCCCAGCTGCCTCTGTATTCTCTCATCTCTCCACTCTCACACTAAACCCTAGCCGCCTCCATTCAAACCCCAACCCCTAATCCAATATCACATGAAAAATCTTCTATATTACCTTTCCTTTTTTGCACACATGATGGTTCTTACCATTTCCTCAACATTATAGTATTTGGCACTTGATTATTTATGGATGTTGAGTTAGTGGGTGTTCGCTCAACTCCGATTCTGTACTATTTTCATGTTCTTGACCCGATACACTCACTACCAGGCTATATAGGTCTGATTTAGTGAGATTCTTTGGCTATTTGTGTTCACCTTCTTGAACTAGGGTTTGCCCGATTTTTCTCCTAAATTGATTCTGAATTGATTTTTGCATGCTTCTCTTTCCTTATTTGTATTTGATTGATTATATTTCCTTGTTTGTTTGTTCAATTTCTACTACTATATAAACCCCATTCCCCATTCCCCTTCTAAGTCTCAATGACTATTCCTTAACTACTGTTATTACCACTATTTTCTCACTCTCACTTATTCTATACTATTCCGAGACTTCGATTTTGGCCGGCTAAAAGCCAAGGCAACTAGAATCTGTTAATTAGCCTCCTCCAGTGCAAGCACTGCTCAGAGCCCACTTCGAGGCTCTTGTGAACTCTGAAGCACTAGAGACTTGGGCTTTCATTGTTCTCCTGCAATCGCTACTATTCCTGAAATTTTGAGTTTTTCATTCTTTATTCGCTTTGTTTGCAACTGGTTGGTACTTTATACTCTCATAATTCTACTTCATCCTATATGTGTTTACGTTATGTGCACTAGTGCTACTTGGATTTTCTTGAGTTAATTTCGATATTATGTCACTCCGTATATAATTCTGCTTGTTTTAGTACTACTATGTAGTTCCACTAGCTTCAATTCTATTCAAGTCCTGATTTTAACTCATGTATGGCTAGCTAAGTTGATTCATGATGCCTGTCTGACTTGTAATTAAAACCTGATTGATGTCGATTGCACCTTGTCTTGATTTCTGGTATTGAAATCTGTAGGAAACTAGGTTCTTGCTCAAAATTTCCTAAATGTCTCTCTATTGAATCTTTTATGCACAGTTTGTTGTTTCTATACAAATCATGTAATGCTTAGCCTAATACGATTTCTTGACATTACTAGCCTTAATGCATGCCCATTATAAGTGCCCAACCTGATTGAGTACTCACCTTCATGTTTAAGTATAATTGGTTACTTAAGGTCTGTTGCTTATCATGAATCCATGACTTAGATTCTCCTAGGGAACTAATGCATGTCCAGAATTTATTTGAATGTGTTTTTACTAGGTCTTTCATGTACAACCTGTTGCTTCCCTGAAATCAACCTCTGATTATATGAGTTCCATATGCCAATATTGTCACAATTCCTAGGCATACTTGTTTCTCTGCTCTGATGTTGTATGCTCATTGATTGCTTAAGACTCCTAGGGTGAAATTCCAATATGTCTAGTCTATTCTCCTCATGTCAACTAGAATAAGTCATGGCCTTATTTATGTGATGCATGTTTGCCTTATTATTCTGGAAATTAGCTTATTCTAATTTGCCATGAATGCTTATCTATTAGATTTAGAACCTTTGTGTTGATTGGTATTTTCCTAAACATTTCACATAGTAAGTTTTGCAAGTTAGTTGTGATCATTAGGCTCTCCTGCCAAAGTTTTCTTGTGAAACGGTTTCACCCTTTGTTTATGGCTCTTTTAGGTTTCCCTTTCAAGACTCCTATGTCTAAAGTCCTACTAAGATTAGTTTGGAATCCTTTTTACTTTGAACTTCTGCTTTTGTTGTCCTATGATGTTCAAACCTGTCATTGGGAACTTGTTTCTATCTATGCCATATGTGCCTGTAAGGGATTTTGTGTAACCTTATTTGTGTGTCTTTGTCTGGAAATCCCTGCTCTCTGTCAGATATAGTGTTAAGGGATAAAATTCCTAAGTCTTAAAGCTTGTTTGGCTGGTCTAGTATCTAGCTTGTCACTTGTGTTGTTATGGTTGTTTAGTATTCCATGGGTAAGCAAGGCATCTGTTTTATTGTTTGGGCCTAGCTGTTGGGCCAGTTTGGTACTCAGAACTGGAGCATATTAATAGCCACCTGGAGTGTGGTCCTGTTCATCACCTAAGGTTCCAGGCTTAGTTGAAGGTCCAGAAGCAGCCCTGGGTATCCTGCATTTACTGTATTTGGGCTTGTAGTCGCCCTATTAAGTCTGTAATTGTTTTATTATCTTATTTGGGCCTGTAATAATCTGTAATAAAGAATGATGGGGAAATTAGTGAAAAGGGAGTTGGGTATCCTAATTCTTGCATAAACGGGTAGAAAACTTGTCCATAGGGTTTAATTGACTTGTTTGTTGTTTGCTTGACATGCTACACATAGAAATCATGCCTATAGGAAATCACACACTTCACTTAACTTGTTTAATAACTGTACACTATCCAAAATCATATTAGTTTGAGTAATGTTGTACCTGTTTCCATGTCTACCACTGTGCGCTATTAGACAACATGTCTATAGGAATCAAACGCCCATAGCTACTTGTTTAATTGACAACATGCCTATAGGATGCAATAATACATACCTTTGCTAATGATCATATAGATACCATGATTATAGGGTTTAACTAATTAATCAACTACTTTTGTTGCTTTCATTATACTGCCCACCTATATGACATGCATATAGGAACAAGCATGATAAAATCAAAGTTCAAACACCAACTATTAGAAATCCTGCCTATAGAGTATTGTCACTCGCCTAGAAAGCCTGTCTATAAAATCAACACTGGTAATTCTGAATTCTAGAACTGTTACTGCCTCGTTGCGCAAACAATTTAGAGATCATGCCTATAGGGTTCGCAATACCTATAATCTTCAAATTCATTAGTCTAAAGCTGTAATACTGCCTGTACGATATTGGAAATCAGAATCACATAGAAGCCATGTCTATAGGACTCAATAACTCTAAATACGTCTTAAATCTGAAACTGTCTATTGCCTAATAGGAGAACCTGCCCGCGTGCATTTGTTGCTTATGTATGTAGGCTAACTTGAGCCACTTATTTCCTTTATGTGCAGTCCTACATGTTTTGAATGTGTGCCTCATTTTATCAGTTTTGAGCACCTTAAGTAAAGTCTAGAACCACCCAAATAGTAGGTCCAAAGACTCCTGGACCATAGGCATCGGATGGGTAGCGCACACATAGAACACGATCTAGAATTGAATTAGAGTGCTTTAAGTAAACAACTTTAACATAGTAATTGGGTAGCAGGAGATGATAATCTGTGCCCCCTGAATAATATAAGCAACCCCTACCCTAAGGGAATTGCGAAGTATTATTTATGTTGCACGGGGTGATCCTTTAGGCTAAAAAACTTAGGACCCCCCCCCCCTTTATTTATATGTTCGCACTTCGTCCCTTCAATTTAGAACAATTAGGTGGTACCCTGTAACTTCTAAAGACTTGTACTGATTATCTGTATAGTTTAATTCTTGTACGAATTTCTTCACAGTTGTTAATTTTATAATAGAACCTTTAAATTCCTTGTCTTCCCTAGCCTATATGATCACATAGGACAATTATAATCTAATAATCCCACATAGCGTAAACTTCGTCCAGGACCCACAGTTGTGGACCTCGAAGAGTACCTAACACCTTCTCTTTGAGTCCTTACTCGATCTTTGGTGACGTAGACTAATTAAACAGAGTTATTTGCAAATAGGTGCCCTAACGCACCTTAAAAATCATTAGGTGGCGGCTCTTCTCTTTTAGTACCCACTTAAAAGAGTTGTCACATGTTGAAACCCGCTTCCAAGAGAAAAAAGGGGTGCGACAGACGTTCTTCTTCGCATTCGTAAAATTGGTGTCGCATTCGCAGTCGTTGAGGCTTTAAGCCTTCGCGTGTAGTATCACGCGTTCACTTAGTGTTGAGTTAGGCTGGGAATGTCATGTTAGTTGGCCTTCGCGTTTGCGAGAAGACACCGCGTTCATGTAGGTCTGTGAAGCCATGCATCGCTATTGCGTGCCTGGAGCCGCGTTCGCGTAGGGGTCTTTGAGACAATTGAAGTTTTGTATTTTGCGATCGCGAAGGGTTTACCTGGAGCAGTGGCATACGGTTCTATTTTCGGACTTGGAACTCATTTTATCATATTTTGAGATTGGGAGCTCAGATTTAGATAATATTTGAGGTGATTTTCACCCACTTGAATTGGTTAAGTATTTTTGACTTGGATTTAACTATTATTCATGATTACATCTTTGATTTTGGCATTTGATTGGTGAATCCAAAAGAGGAAATTGAGGTTTTTTTTGGCAAAACTTTTCTAAAGTGAATAATTAGATTTTAAACATCGATTCGGAGTCGAATTTGGATGAAACTTATATGGTTGGACTCATATTCGAATGTGTTGTTAGAATTTGTGAGTTTTGTCGGGTTCAGAAGTGCGAGATCGGGATGACTTTTTGTGGACTTTGGGTATTTGATTAAAGATTCGACCTTTATAGTTTGGGTTTGATTCCCGTGGAATTATTTGATATTTTTGAATTGCTTTTGGCTAGATTCAAGCCGTTTGGTTGATTGGCACGGGGAGATATTTTTAGAGTATTAATTTTGCTTGTTTGAGGTAAGTATCTTACCTAAACTTGATTGAGGCACTAGTTGCCTGAGTTATTAGTGATAGCTACGCGCAATAGGTGACACATATGTGAGGGGTTGAGCCCATGTACGTGCATTGGGGTATTATTCATGCCAGGGGTGGTGCTTAAACTGCAATATGCCTTGAATTGATTGATAAGCTTCATGCTATTATGTTTCTTATATTTTTACCCCTTTATGAGCTAATTGGATCATTTTAAAGGTTACATAGAGGTTAATCCCTTGATCGAACATAATAACTGCTATTATTGTGATGAAATTGCCTAATTTGGGCTATGGTAGTACACTTTGCACGGGCATAAACCTTAGCAGGTAACTTATATCAGTCCATGAGTATGTAATTTGATATCCAATGTTCATGTACATGTATTCTTGTATATATACTTTCTGTGTGATATGGGCTGGACTGATAGCACATTAGTGGTCTGTGCGGATGCTTGTTATGATAGTATGTGAGTTGTCCGTGGAGTGATTATTATTGACACATGAGTCGTCTATGTAGCTGTTATTATTGGAATGTGAGTTGTCCGTATGGTGGTTATTATTGGCACGCGAGTTGTCTGTGCGGTTGTTATTATTGGCACTTAAGTTGTCCGTGCATCACGTGAGTTGTCTGTGCAATGTGTGGATAAGGATCCATCGCCCAAGGGTCACCCTCTCATGTTTCTCTCTTGATGGTGTACATGCAGGTTGTGAGAAGGCGATGGGTTTCTGGTTGATGTGGATTTTGGTAAAGTTGATCATTGGTTAGACCTTGCATCTCTTCTCTATTTGCAAACTCCTAGGATGTATACATGATTTTTCTGTATATCTTCTCTATATGCTAGCTCCAAAATGTATACATGCCTTTATGCATATCTTCTTTATATGCTACCTTCTTGATGAGATGAGACACTGTACATATCTTCTCTATATGTTAATCCGTGTGACTTGACTTGTTTAATCATGCATATCTTCTCTATATGCACTCGTTGAAGGATTAATTGCTATTTCACGCATATCTTCTCTATATGCAATTGCGGAAGGTTTTTTTTATACTTTATGCATATCTTCCCTACATGCAAGTTTGATGATTTAATGATATTGGACGTATATCTTCCCTATATGATGGATTGTTAATTGATTCGTGACTTAGCACATTATCATTTGTGCACCGATGTGGTTTTATCTGTGTTATATGATTGTTGTGTACTTGTGAAATTCAGGAATTGAACAGGTTATTAGCAAGTATTATTAATAATTCTTGCCATTATTACCTCATCGAGGTTAGTTATGATATTTTTTGAGTACATGGGGTCGATTATACTTATACTACTTCTCTACCTTGCGTGTAGATTTTGGAGCTAAGCTGTTGTGTATGACGACATCTGGTGATATACCTGCTTTTTCGAATATAGCTACCACGTGTCCTTGGTAGCTTTAGATTTATACTCTGTTTATGTATATTCCAAACAGATATCGTATTTATTTTCGTATCAGCTTTGTAAATCTAAATCTTAGTGGCGCATGACTTATACTACCAATCTTTGGGATATTGTATGGAAATTTAGCTATTTTATTTATTGATTACTTATTATTTTCATTAGAATTGTGTAACTGTTGTTTGTCTTACCTAGCGGACTGGGCTAGGTGCCATCACGACTAGGTGAATTTTGGGTTGTGAAAAGTTGGTATCAGAGCCCAAGATTCATAGGTTCTACGAGTCATGGGCAAGTGTTTAGTAGAGTCTCGCGGATCAGTTTGATGACATCCATACTTATCTTCGAGAGGCTACATGACATCTAGTAAACTTCCCATCTTTCTTTCCTTATCGTGCGACTTCAATTCAACTTGAAGCTTATATCTTTGATTTCTTTCCATTCAGTCATATGTGACGTTGAGCACTCGGTATCAGTTGTGCACCAACGGCTTGTGATGTCATGGATAAGGTGCATGATATGTTTTCTGTCTTATGGAGGTAGGCCAGTCTGGAGGACTTGAGGCCAGGTTCAGATTGCAGCTTAGGCTCGGCAATTTCAGTTTTGTGAGTATGTGTATTTGGACTTATATGTTCGATAGTGTCCCTAAGAGTGGGATTGATTGCTCAGTGAGTTGCGAGATAGCTATATGATGAGTATTATGTGACTGAAGACTATGCTTAGATAGTTTGGATGTGAGGGGAGGAATTTTCCCGTGGCATAAAGGATAATGGATGCTTGATTTCTGTCTTGATATGTTGTACAATCTTGAGTTATGAGTGTGTTGAGGGATCCTTCAGTTGTTCATTTGAGTAATGAAGTATATTCTTATGTCTAGTTGACGAGTTTAGACTCTGGAAGATTAAGTGATTGCATAGTGGTTGTGACCATAATAGGGTCATAGAAAGATACTAGTTTGAGGCTAAGTAGGTGGGTTATCTCTTGCGGGATGGTTTGAGGTTGTGTGATCCTTATGATGTTTCAACTAAGAGTTTTCTTTCTAACTAGTGGGATGTGTGTGCTGCAATTTAAGTTCGGATCATTTGAGGAAGTTCGCACGAATGTCACTAGGATGAGTATACACGTAGCAGACAATTTGGAGTATTTCATGGATTATGTTACATACGATTATGAAGAATTCAGTAGAGTAATAGTGCGAGACCATAGTAGTTATGAAGAAAGAGTATTGTGGGTTATCAGATGTTATGTGTTGTGGCAAGCCAAGTGGGGGAGTCTTCTATCTTCGATCAGATTAAATGGGTCATGCATTATATTAGTTTTGGTCTGAGGCATACTTGTGGATAAGTTATGACTTGAAGGGGATAACCTCGAGGATGATGGGGGGAAAGAAATTACCAGATGCATGATGTACCATACTTTATTGGCATATGGAAATCTTGGAATAATTCGGGTTTGTTATTTGGGGTGGATGTAGTGTTCAAGGAGAAGGGATTCACTCGGTTGCTTAAAGGTGGGGTTACTTCTTTAGGTGTTTGTGTGTTAATGGAGCACAAGTCGTTCGACTCGTATTGGTGGTGCATTGGAGATTAGAGAGAAGAGTGGATGACTCTCGAGAAAGTTTTAATGAGTTCAAGATTTTTATGTGGTATTTTAGGGTTCCCCGAATTCGTATATGGCTAAGATATGAGATTTACATTGGGTGGTGCCGATACTTGCGGTATTTCTATATCATTATTGATTCTACCTTTCAGTACCAGGGAGATTAAAGAAACAACTTCAAATTCACAAAAGGTTTCTTCAGAGTAGGCATCTCGGTTGTGGTGCTATTGGGTACTTAAGAGGGACTACAGTGGCTTATGGGCCTTAGGACAATGTGGTTTTATGCTAGGATCTCGTAAGGTGAGCTTTGGTTAAGGATCATAGTGTACTGACAAGGAGAAGTGTTAACTTGAAGGGAAGTCAAGAGGAACCTGAAGAAATTGGTCAGCTTGGTAGTGGTTTGGATCAGCATAGTAATAAGAATGTAACCCCCCGGAAAATTTTGAAGTACTTAAGTATAAAGCCCGGCAAAGTTTGCAAAGAAAATAATGTTTCATGGTGTCGGACTAGGCTTACGTATAGCGAGCCGCGGCTCAGACTTTTTGGGTTGAACAATGCACCGGAAAGTAAAGGAAAGTTTTTGGCGGAAAAGTAAATTTCTACGGTCCATTATGTGACTGTAGAATCACTTTGTGGACCGCATAATGGCCGCAGAGTGACGCAGTTAATTGGGTTAGTTGGAAGCAATTATGCTGTCGACTATGTGACCGCATAACCGTTATGCGGTGTACTATGCGACCGTAGAATAGTTATGCGGACCGCATACACAGACAGTTCTTTTGGCTATTTTGTAACCAATTATGCGACTGATATGCAGTCCGCATATCGGTTATGCGATCGCATACCTTGTTCTGGAGCTCCATTTTTTGGTTTTTAAAATCCGACCCTATTTCGTTAAATACACTCTTTGGGTCATTTTTGAGCTATTATCTGACATTTTAGAGTGAGAGAGGGTGCCCTAGAATGAGAAGGTGTTCTCTAATATTTGTCCTTCAATTCTTGCCCAAGTTTTGGAAGATTAAGAAGGGAAACTCACTAGGTCTTCATCCTAGAGGTAAGATTCTACACCCTAACCCTCAATTTCGAATTTTGTGTAGAAATGGATAATAAGCAAGATAATTTCTGGGCAAGAGGATTGGTCATCTTACATACATGTTGCTATCAAAGGATGTAGGAAGATTGTTGAGCTAAAAATGGTAAAGATTAGGTTGTGGGATGATGGAATCCTCCATAAAAAGGGCTTTGAAACCTTAATGCATACCTAGTGTTTGATAAAATGCTCAAATGAGCTAGAACCATAATCATCTTCCTAATTATGGTTCAATTTGTTATATTTCTAAAATAGATTGAAGTTGCTAAGAATTCCGGAACGTTTTAGAGTTTAGGGAAGCTCAATTGAGGTATGTTGGCTAAACTCTTCTTTAAGAGTTGGAATTCTCATTATCCTTGTAAGTTCCGAGATGTTGATTATAAATCGAGTATTCCAATAAGTTTTATAATGAATATATATGTTCAATTCGTATTTCAAATTATCTTATCATATTGCATTATAAATTGAGAATGTGTCTCAAACTATGGATTATGTATCCACATGTTATAACTTCTAGTCGTGATTTATGTGAAAGTTATTATGCCAAGTTGTGTAGAGATTGTGATTGTGATACACCTCCACCCGCATACATTAGGGTGAGGCGGCATGACCGCTTAGTGTGGGAATTATGGTATAGAGATTGTGATTGTGACACACCTCCACCCGCATATATATTGAGGTGAGGCAGCATGACTGCTTTATATAGGGATTATGATATTGTGGGACGGCACCTCCACCCGCTTATATTGGGGTGAGGCGGTACGACCGCTTTGTGTATGGTTTGGGTATTGTTGTGGAGCCACCACCCGTATATATTAGGGTGAGGCGACATAGCCGCTTTGTATAGGTTCTTGGTACTGTGATTATACATCCACCCGCATACATTGAGGTGAGGCAGAAAGGCCACTTGATTAGAGTTGTGGTATTGTACGTACACCTCTACCTGCATACATCGGGTGAGGTGGCGGGGCCGCTTTGTGTGAAGATAGTTATAGAGGATCTCATCTTAAATCCTATAAATATTGTTGATAGATTTTAATAAGCGTGCTATGGTTGAGACGGTTATCTATATTATTCTATTGCCGCACTGGTTCATCATAATTATCTTGTATTTCTAAATTCTTAAATTGGTGTGTAGTTTTCATATTAGTACTATTCGACGGTACTAACGTCCCTTTTGTCGGGGGCGCTGCATATTTAAATGAATGCAGGTGGTTCCACAGCAGGAGACATTAATCAGTAATAGCAGTACACATTCTTCCCAGCTGACTTGGTAAGCCCCACTTCATTCCGGGGTCATGTATTATTTTTGTACTTTGTGTATTCGGTTTGAGGTATAGCTGGGGCCTTGTTGCCGGCATTATCATTGTACTCTTCTGTCACGCCCCAAAACCGAGGAGCGCGACCGGCGCTCAACCAAGTGAACCCGACTGAGCAATCCTGTTAGATTTTATTCTACCCAAATTTATTCGTGAATAAAGAGGATATGTACTCCGTTAATCAAATACTGAAGAGATTTCATTAACCGCTTCCATTTCATTCCCATTAACAGCATCATTCAATATTTCCAAAATAGTACGAGTTTATAGATTTAGTGAAAAACATATTGCCAAATGCCAACAGTTCTAATCCAATTCCCAACATCAAATACCACCTACAACCTATCTACGGAGCCTCTAAGTACAACTGAAGAGTAATATGGAAATGCCGGCAACAAGGCCCCGGCTATACCTCAACCACAAAGTACATGAGAAACAAAAGATACATGACCCCGAAATGAAGTGGGGCTCACCAAATCNTCATTGTACTCTTCTGTCACGCCCCAAAACCGAGGAGCGCGACCGGCGCTCAACCAAGTGAACCCGACTGAGCAATCCTGTTAGATTTTATTCTACCCAAATTTATTCGTGAATAAAGAGGATATGTACTCCGTTAATCAAATACTGAAGAGATTTCATTAACCGCTTCCATTTCATTCCCATTAACAGCATCATTCAATATTTCCAAAATAGTACGAGTTTATAGATTTAGTGAAAAACATATTGCCAAATGCCAACAGTTCTAATCCAATTCCCAACATCAAATACCACCTACAACCTATCTACGGAGCCTCTAAGTACAACTGAAGAGTAATATGGAAATGCCGGCAACAAGGCCCCGGCTATACCTCAACCACAAAGTACATGAGAAACAAAAGATACACAACCCCAAAATGAAGTGGGCTCACCAAATCGGCTGAAAAGAGTGTACTGCTATCACTGATCAATGCCACCTGCTGTATAACCACCTGCATCCATTAAATATGCAGTGCCCCCGGTGAAAGGGACGTTAGTACTGTCGAATAACACTAGTATGTATAGATAGAAATCCTCTTTCAAAAATAGAATACCCATATGATCTATACATGGAACACATAATATAATATAATTGAAACAACCTGTAAAAACAAGGACAAAAAAAGGGGGCACATATCGTCTGCATTAATAATGTGTCTCATTAGACCGTCCTTAGTGTTCACATATCATATTATACACTTATGTGTTTCATAGACCGTCCATAGTGTATATTCATATTGTACATCTATACCTCTTATACACAACACACCTATGCATTTTATAGACCGTCCACAGGATTTCATATCGCAATGTACCTATGCGCTCATAGACTGTCCACAGGATTTCATAACACAATGTACCTATGCGTGTAACGACCCGGCCGGTCGTTTCGAGCGTTATAACCTTATTTTCCCCATTCCTACTTTTTTTTGTGTTATTCAGCTATATTATGTTATATCGGGTTAGTTGGTTCGAGTCCGAAAGGAACTCGGAGTGAAATGAGACACTTAGTCTCATAATTGAAAATTTTAAGTTAGAAAAGTGGACCGGATATGGACCTATATGTAAACGACCTCGGATTTGAATTTTGATGATTCCAATAGCTCCGTATGGTGATTTTGGGCTTAGAAGCATGTCCGAAATATTATTCGGAAGCCCGTAGAGGAATTAGGCTTGAAATGCCGGAAGTTTTATTTTTGAGAAGTTTGACCGGGGGGTT
>AWOL01S0044918.1:16394-28069 GCA_000715115.1 Nicotiana otophora
AGTAAGTGCCAAGCCTAACCTCGGTCGAGTAGTGACGAGGTCAGGTTAAGGCCCTAGCGGAGTAAATATAATAAATTAAACAGTAAAAGATATGAGTAAAATTTACGGTAACACAGTTAAAGAAATTCTCAAACATTTCACAGTTAAGGGAGCCCTTGGCTCAGAACAAAGTAAACACAATAGGGAATCTCCCGGGATACCGTCCCGTAGTTCCGAATGAATATACAGTACAGGGGGATCTCCCGGAATACGTCTGCAGTCCCGAAGTAAATATGCAGTACTGGAGGATCTCCCGGAATACGTCCGTAGTCCCAAAGTAAATATGCAGTGCTGAAGGATCTCCCAGAATACGTCCGTAGTCCCAAAGTAAATATGCAGTGCTGGGGGATCTCCCGAAATACGTCCGTAGTACCAATTTAAATATGCAATGCAAGATAAAATGACAGGTATGGCCTCGAATTATACAGTTTACACTAATCACAAATAAGAAAAATAGGGATTTAACTAAGCATGGCACACATAATGTCAAATAGGCAGTTAAAACACGTAAGCATGTCTTTCTAGTCTAAACTAAACAATTAAACATATTAGTGCAATTTAATAAGATAAATAATTTATGATTTAAAAAGGATAAATAGGATTTTTGCAATAACAACCCGTGTACGTACTCGTCACCTCACGTACACAGCACCCACACACCAAATAATATCAAGATATCCTAAGGGGAAAGTCCCCAATACAAGGTTAGGCAAGCCACTTATCTTGAACCGCTCAAATCAACTCGATATCACGTTCTTGCCACGCGTATCCGACTCCAAATGGCCCGAATCTATTCAGATTATTGCATAATGTACATATAACTACAAGTAACTAATTTAACTAATTAATTCGAAGCTAAAGCGTGAAATTAGGAAAAACGCCCAAAACGTCTCCCCGAGCCCACGTCTCGGAATCGGGTAAAAATTACAAATTTTGAACACCCATTCACTCACGAGTCTAACCATATCAAATTTACTAAAATTCGACACCAAATGGTCCTCCAAATCTACAAATCAAACTTCCAAATCCCTAGCCTCCAACTTCCAATTTCCACCTTAAATACACACTAACTAGGTGGAAACATACATGACAAAGCAAGATTATTGATCAAAAATAAGCACAAGGGACTTACCTAAAGAAATGCCTCGAAAATGCTCTCAAACATCGCCCTAAACCGAGTTTGCAAAGTCAAAAATGACAAAAATCGCGAAGCCCTTCGATTTTAACCACTACCCAGGTATTTCCGCACCTGCAGAACCTGGGCTCGCACCTGCGGGTGAGCTTGTGCGGGAAAAAGTGTGCATCTGCGCAATTCACTTGCCCCATCTGCCTTCGCACCTGCGACGAAAGAGCCGCACCTGCCTCCAAAACATATTCCGGATGCGCTCCTAACCCCAAAATCACTCAACGGAGCTAACGGAGTCGACAAAATTCCATTCCGGATCCTTCTTCACACAGTTCCAACTACGGTCTAAATTTTAAGGCTCACAACTGGGGACTAAGTGTCCCAAAACTATCTGAATTCCATAACCAATCAATCCGGCAAGTCCCAATAGCGGAAACAAACGTGGGGAAAACAATTATTAGGGGATCGGGGCTTTAATTATCAAAATGACCGGCCAGGCCGTTACACAGAAAATGGCTTAAATCGAAACCGTACCGAACCAAAATAAGAAATAATGAACCGTACCGAAATACTTTGGTACGGTATTTGGTATACACAATTGATAACCCGAATAACAAAATACCGAACCGAAATTCTTAACTATCGAACCAAAATATCAAATGCCCACCCCTAGATCCAGTAGTAGCCAGCTCTGATTATCTTCCGAACCAATGACTCGGTGCTTGAATAGTTCCCGAAGGTGTCCTCGTGAACTTCCCTCAAAATGTACTTGTTGTTTTCCAGCCTTAAACATATACCAAGTGGGACATCGAATGCTCTTATGAATAAGGTACCGTCTTCGAACAAGCTGAACAGGGCCGCTTTTGTATGTAAATGTCACGCCCCAAACTCGGGAAGCACGACCGGCGCTCAACTGAGAGAACTCGACCGAGCAAGCATGTTAGATTTCCTTCTATCCAAACTCATCCATGAACAAAGAGGAGATGTAATCCATTAATCAAATACTGAAAAGATTTTATTAACAACTTCTTTTTCATTCCCATTAGCAGATTCATTCATAATTTCCAAAATATTACGAGTTTATAGAATTAATGAAAAATATGATTTCCAAATACCAACATCTCTAGTTCAATTTCCAACATCAACCACAACCCATAACCTGTCTACGGAGCCTCTAAGTACAATAGAAGAGTAATATGGAAATGCCGGCCACAAGGCCCCGGCTATACCTCAAAATATAGTACATGAGAAACAAAAGATACATGATCCCAAAATGAAGTGGGGCTCACCAAATCAGCTGAAAAGAGTGTACTGTTATCACTGATCAATGCCGCCTGCATCCATTAAAGATGCAGCGTCCCCGACAAAGGGGATGTTAGTACTGTCGAATAACATTAGTATGTATAGCTAAAAGTCTTCTTTCAAAATAGAATGCCCATATAAAAAAAGGCAACGCATAGAAACAACAAGTCGCAATCAACAATACTCAATTGTCCTGTTAAAATATAATAATTTTCAAAATACGAACTTCATATACAATTTTGGTTGGGAGATCATTAGCATCGATATACCACCATCTTTGTTAGCATAGAGTCCGATCACGCCCGATCGGCTAGGCCATCTCCCCACGAACAATGTGGTTTGACATGTGATGCGAAAGAAAGTTGTTACCAAGAGTAGTACCACCATATGCGCAACATGGCGTCCGATCTCCACCTGATCAGCTAGGCTGCCTTCCCACATATGCCGTGTGGGTTGACTTTTCCAATCCACAGTTGTTACCAGTTTCATCCTAATTAAAGAGAATAATATCACAATTTCTCCAATATTTTAATTTCATCCCAAATAAGGAGAATAAACACAATCCACCCCTACACCGGCACATGTAGTTTCAGGTATGGGTCTTATGTCCCACCATTCCTCGGTTTTGCTAATGATGCTTCCAAAAATATTTTTGATTTGATTTTTACACAAAGGTAACATAAATACAATTGTACTCACCTCAGCATCTTTCACATTGTATAAATTCTCATTAGTATTTCCAGTCATTCACAACGACAATATTTCCTTGGCTCATTTGGCCATTCACATATTTCTTTATTTCTGGCATGATGGCCATATTTCATATTCCACACTTTCACCTCTTTCAATTTCAAAGATCACCATCAAATATCAACATATAGAATATTTCAAAAATCATATACTTCAAATTCATTTGTAATGGGAACTTTAAACAGAAATGATTTCTTCCCAAAGAATGGGGCATACCAACCAGCAATAGAAACGCACATCAAAATCATAAACAATCAATACATAATTTATTCTTGCAACACTCTGCCCCAGAAATGACAATGTACAATTTAAACACATGAGTATTTAAGAACCCGAATCGCACTGGATATATTTATAAAGCAAAGCATTAGTTAAAGCAGCCACTTATGGGCATGAATTGAGTATAAAAGCTTTTAGGCAATTCTATTTTCTAAATCATTTTTAAATAATTGAGTTGAGACTCATTTCATATTCTTTATCACATATTCTCATTTTATTGGCACCACTAGCCACAACTATAACTTAAATTCTTGGCACGTTGGCCACACTCTATATCCCCAATTCAGTTATTTCACTTCCAACCATCTTTATAGATTATCAACAATAAGACATTTCCAATCACGACTTTAGGTACACATATGAAAAATTAAGAGTCTTAAGAATATTGATATTTTCTCACACAATATGGCATCATAACCTTTATTTGGAACACGACTCAAAGACATAGCATTTTAATACACATATCATTCCTGAACATATTCCCAAAGGATAACATAATGTGATAGGAACATTCAGAACAAGTTTTGATTACACAATTCTCATCACTTTGCTTATTCGGGACAATCGAATTTATTGGGAACAACTCAGAACATAGAATAAGGAACTTGAGACAACCATACTTGGAACTTATAGGAACATCGTGGAATTTAATTCTAAGAGAGAAAGTTTAGCCAACATACCTCGCTTTGAGCTTTCCTTAAATTACAATAACGTTCTAAAAATTCTAGCAATACCAATCTATTTTGAGACATAACAAAATTGAACCATAATTAGGAAGATATTCACGGTCTCGGCTCATTTGAGCATTTTATCAAATACTAGGTGTGCAAATTTAACTACAAGGTTCTTCTACAAAATTTCCTTCAATACACAACCCAATCTTTACTTATTTGAGCTAAACAATCTTCCCACAAACCTTATTAGTACAAGAATGTATAAATAATACTCTTACATCCAAGAATCATACTCCCAATCAACCATCTGTTACCCCAAACTCGAAATTGAAGACCAGGGGTTTGAATCTTATCTCTTAGATGAAGATCTTGTGATTGGCTTTCTTGATTCTTGAAGATTGGTGCAATATTGGATGATTAGAATGTTATGTTTCCTCATTCTCTCTCTAAAATGCTCTGACCTCTCTCTAAAACCCTCAGAAAACACCCCAAAATAAGCACCAAAGGTTATTTATCAAAATGAGGCCGGGTTACGAAAATAGAAAAATTAACCCTCTGAAAGTAGGTATGCGGTCGCATAATGGACCCCAGAATGGGTATGCGAGTTGCAAAATGCACCGCAAAATCGATGCCCATAACTGGGCTGCTCTGGCCAGGTCCGCGACCATTTTGCGATCGTATAACCACTTCTGCGGCCCGCATAATGGTTATGCGGTCGCAGAATTGCATTCTGCCAGCCTTTGGTAATTTTATCATAACTTCTTGTAGGAGTGTCCAAATTATGAACGGTTTGAAGAGTTAGAAACTAGTCTCAAAGTTCTTTCATTTTATAGGTAATACACCATATAACACTTCGTATCATGAGGGTTATACTCATTTGAAGTTAGATCTTGTGCGAACTCACTTGAAACTTTAGTCTATTATGAAATTTCCAACTTGACTTGGACTTAGGGATCTCCTTAGACCATAAACCATTCTTACTGCACCTCATACATATATTATCATGATCAATTGATATCATTCATATAATATTCCTTGTCTACACCCAAAACAATATAATTAGCGTACATCAACTTTCATAATAACGCTTAAGTACTTCAAATTTTTTTGGGGTGTTACAGCAAAGCTCTCGATTCATTAGGATCCGAGGGAAGTTTTTCGGTATTCAGGTAATCTATGTACTTATTTCTCTAGTCCCAGGTTAAGCTTGTCGAGTTTATATCGACGTGGCCTTCCTTCACTACCGATTTCATAAGTTGTATGATGTTACCGAGTTGAATTCATCGTCGTTGACCAATGATCCCAAGTTAGCAAGAGCATCAGCCTCGCTGTTTTGATTCCGATGTACATGTTGTAAAGTCCATTCCCTGAACCGATGTAGCATTACCTGTAGCTTATCCAGGTATCTTCGCATTCGTTCCTCTTTTACTTCGAATGTTCCATTGACTTGATTCACAATGAGGAGAGAATCACATTTAGCTTCGACCACCTCAGCCCCCAGGCTTTTAGCCAGTTCAAGACATGTAATCATGGATTCAGATTCGGCCTCATTGTTAGTCAATTTTACAATTCTAATAGATTGTCTAACTACATTACCCGTCGGTAGTTTCAACACGATGCCAAGTCCGAACCCCTTTGCGTTTGAGGCATCGTCCGTAAAAAGGGTCCAGGTTCCGTAAGAGGTCCCCTAGTTCAATAACAACTCATTTTTGACCTCAGGAACTAGGGTCGACATGAAGTTCGCTAAAATTTATGATTTAATGGCAGTTCAGGGTCGATTCGATATCATACCTGCCGATCTCCACGACCCATTTGCTCGTCCCGAGAGCTCGGACTTATACATTATGTTTCTCGGGGGGTAAGTAGTCACAACACATATGGTATGCATTGGAAACACGACTATAGCTTCCTAGAGGCACTTAGCAAAGCGAGCACCAATTTTTCTAGGTGAGGATACCTAGTTTCGGCCTCGTCTAGAGTTCTGCTAATATAATAGATAGGAAATTTCATACCTTCCTCTTCTTGGACTAGGACTTCACTTACAGCTACCTCGAATATCGCTAGGTACATGTACAACTGTTCATTTGTCTTTAGAGTATAAAGCAAAGGCGGGCTCGAGAGGTACCGCTTAAGGTCCTCCAGGGCTTGTTGGCACTCAGGGGTCCACAAGAAGTTATTCTTCTTCTTTAACAGTGAAAAGAACCGATGGTTCTTATCGGAGGACCTCGAGATGAATTGACCCAAAACGGTTATGCGCCTGGTTAACCTTTGTATGACCTTGACTCTATACACAACGGTGATGTCCTCGATGGCCTTGATCTTATCGGGATTAATCTTGATTCCCCGGTAGGACACCATGAACCCAAGGAATTTTTCAGGCCCGACACTGAATGCGCATTTTTCTGGGTTTAACTTCATGTTGTACTTCTTCAATATGTTGAAGGTTTCCTATAAGTGTTTCAAATGGTCATCTGCTCGCAAGGACTTAACTAAGATATCGTCAATGTAAACCTCCATTGATTTTCTTATTTATTCTTCGAACATCCGATTTACTAAGTGTTGGTAAGTGGCACCAGTGTTTTTTAGCCTGAATGGCATTACATTATAACAGTAGGTACCGTATTTAATGATGAAAGAAATTTTTTCCTGGTCATCCGGGTCCATTCGAATTTGGTTGTACCCAGAGTAGGCCGCTGCATCGATAATGCGATCGATGTTTGGCAGGGGGAAGAGTTCTTGGGGCATGCCTTGTTCAAGTCTTTATAGTCTACACACGTTCTTCATTTATCTGCCTTTTTATGGACTACTACTACGTTTGCTAACCAAATCGGGTATTTAACCTCCCGGATGTACCCTATTTAAAGGAGTTTAGATACCTCGTCCTTGATGAATGCATGTTTGACTTCGGACTGAGGTCTCCTTTTTTGCTTGACCGGATAGAACTTCGTATCCGGGCTTATCTTGTGAGTGGTTATCTCCGGTAGAATCCCTGTCATATCGATATGGGACCAAGTGAAACAATTTATGTTAGTTATAAGGAATTGAATGAGTTTTTTTTCCTGAGCTCGGTACTTAAACTTGTGCCCAGGCGTACCTTACGATCAGGAAGGTGTCCGATCAATACGACTTGCTCTAGTTCTTCGACTATTGATTTGGTGGCATTGAAATCATTAGGGACAATGAAAGACCTGGGAACTTCGTAGTCATCGTCTTCATCCATCCCATGCTTCTCTTGTTCCATCGAGACCGGTATCGGTAATTGCTATTTGGTTTCGTCTTTGGCCATTGGGTTCAGACACTTCGATGTCGAAAGTGAGGATACCGGGATCACCTCGTCGACCGCGAACATCTCCTTTGCGGTCGGATGCTCTCCGTAAACTATTTTAATTCCTCCAGGTATTGGTAATTTCATGACCCAGTGTAGTGTCGAGGGTATTGACCTCGTGTTGTGAATACATGGTCTCCCGAACAAAGCATTGTACCTCATGTCTCCTTCAATCACGCAGAACTTCATTTCCTGAATGGTCCCGGCGGTGTTCACCGATAATGTTATCTCCCCTTGAGTGGTCTCGTATGCCATGTTGAATCTGTTTAGAACCCTGACTATAGGCACGATTTGGTCTTGCAAACCCAGTTGTTCCATGACCCTCGATCTAATGATATTGGCCAAGCTACCTGGATTAATCAACACACGCTTAACTCGAGATTTATTTATGAGTACATATATTACCAGTGCATCGTTGTGGGGCTGCACGATGCCTCCAGCATCCTCGTCGTTGAAAGACAAGGTCTCTTCTGGTATGTAATCTCGAGTCTATTTTTCTCTTGTGATGGATACTTTGGTGCACTTTAACATCGACCCCTGGGGAACGTCGACCCCACCGATGATCATGTTAATGACGTGCTGAGCTTCCTCTTGTTCAGTCTAATTATTAGAATCTCTATTCCTCAAATGATTTTTGGCTCGATCGCTTAGGAACTCCCGGAGATGTCTGTTGTTGAATAACCGGCTACCTCATCACCTAATTGTTGACAATCCTCTATTTTGTGGCCGTGTGTGCCATGATACTTTCATATTGAGCTGGGATCCCTTTGGGCTAGATCAGACTGTAGAGGTCGAGAAACTTGGTGTCTCTGATATGTCCGATGGAGGATATGATAGTAGCAACATCGACGTTGAAGTTGTACTTCGATAACCTCGGCACTTCCTTAGGCCCGACGGGCCTGTCAAAACCGTTTTTTCTCATGAGTCCCCGATTATTTTGACTCTGATCGCTTCTTCTTTCATTTTTCACAGGGTTTCGTCCAGATTTGTTACCCCTACTATCACCGTTGTACGACTAATATCGATCTCTATTTGACCTTGGTTCACGATCAATGCCTCTTTTGGGTTTGTCACTAGTTCGGACAGGATAAACAAACCCGGAAGGGGTCCCAAGCTGATCATCTTCTACTCTAATTTTTGACTAATATCAGTTATGCACATCGGCCCAAGTTACGGCCGGATATTCTACCAGATTTTGCTTCAAAAACTGTGAAGCCAATGAGCTTCAAGTATTGAGTCCTTGGGTGAAGGCCGAAACGACCCAATCGTCTTCCACCGGCGGCAGGTCCATCCGTTCCATTTGAAATCTTGATACGAACTCCCTAAGCATCTCGTTATCTCTTTTCTTTACCTTGAAAAGGTCCGATTTCCAGGTCTCGACCTTGATGGCTCCGGCCTGTGCTTTTACAAAAGCATCTGCAAGCATGAAAAATGAGTTAATAGAATTGGTTGGTGGGTGGGGGGAGGGGGAGGGGGTAAGTTGTGATACCATATCATAGCTCATTTTGACAAGGTCTCACCGAACTTTTTCAGCAAGACAGATTCGATCTCATCATCTTCTAGGTCGTTCCCTTTGATGGCACATATGTATGAGGTCACATGTTCATTTGGGTCAGTTGTCCCATTGTACTTAGGAATTTCAGGCATGCACGACTTTTTATGGATCGACATCGGGGTTGCGGTGAGGGAAGGGTTTCTGAACAAACTTTTTGGAGTCTAGGCCTTTTAATATCGATGGCGTTCCGGGGATTTGGTTGACCCTGGAGTTGTTAGTCTGCACCTTCTTGTCGTTGGCTTCGATTTTCTTTTCTCTTGTTTCCACCCGCCTTTTCAATTCCTCAAATTATCTTTATTATCTCGGGGTTGGTCCCGGGTTCAGCTTCATTCGGCCTATCTGTAGCTGGTTCATTTATGCGAGTGTTTTTCCGGGATGATTCGGGTTCAACTCTACTGGGAGCGCGACTTCGGTCTGCCGTTGGCTATCGCTGCCTGCTGAGCCTGCAACATTTTGAAGATCACCCGTAAGCTGATCCCATCTCCTTCACCGTCACGACCATTTTGGGCTACCGACCGGACTCCCTTGCGGACACTATTCTCGGGATCGGTGGGCAAATTCGTGTTGATGGCCACATGTGAGCTGACGTCGATCAGGTCCGCGACCGGAATTCCGTTGGGATCGGCAGGGGGCACCTCATTATCGGGCGCTATATTGTTGTTCTCGCCATGGTGTCCAGACTCAACATCCGTGTTTAGAGAGGCATATTGGGAGTTCGACATTTTAAACGCAGACCTGAAATCAAAGACACTTCAAAGAATAAGTGTGAAGTAGGGTGTGTTATGGAAATTTGTATGAAATTGCCACTATTATCCTTAGCCCCACGGTGGGCGCCAAACTGTTTACCCTCAAAATCGAATAATAATTAAATTTATAAGTGGTTTTAAGGATACACAGACTAATTTGATACAAAATGATAAATTGGATTAAAACGAACAAATAGAAATACAGTAAATTCAAACCACGCAGGGAAGATGTCTTTAGTGTTAGTGAACTGTTTGCCCTCAATCCGCGCTCACAATGGTCAATATTGATGAATGAAAGAAAAGCCTAGAATAACAGTGAAAATAATAGTATATTGCTTTGGAATGCGTGCTACAACGTGCTTAATGAATTATGAGACCCCATTTATATAGTAGGGGAATCCTACTCTAAGTATAGCTCTATAAAAAGTAAAAAAGTCTTCTGTTTAATTGATTGCTGATTCTACATCGATACGTGTCGAGATCCACGCCGTGATATCCGGCCGGTCGCGGATATTACAGCCTCATGTTGGCCGTGCATGATTGCCCGGCGACGCTCTCCGAAGTCCTTCAGGTTTTAGGTCGATCTCGAATCGTGACCCTCATATTATCGAGGGTCGATGGTCGCCCCCGTATTCTGACTCGAGGATGTCCTTGCTTCGATTCCGATCTTTCGCAATCATATCTCGAGCTCGTTTTACTTGTAGGGGGTCAGCAGTATATCACGAGCCCGATTTTTACTCGTACACACATACGTATTATAAAATATGAAACAAAACGAATTAAGTTTGAGCACTATAAAGAGTTGTAACGAAATAACAAGTATAACTTCTAATAAGAAGATAATTTGTTAGTCATGAAAATGAAATTACCTTTGACACACGTACTAATTATTTTCTTAGTTACATATTGTCGAATAACATGAATGACAAGAAAAAATAAATACTCCAATAATGATTAAATTATTATAATATAACGATTATATTTTATAAGGTGGCTATACATTATAATATTTGTGGGGATCTTCGCAAAGAAAGAAAAGAACCTAAAACCCTGCGGCCTATCGGTTTATCTTCTCCCTCCATTTCCACTGTACCATACAATACAATGGCCACCACTTCCCTTAGAACGCCCACCACTACCTTAAGGCCGCCGTCCACCGCCGTCAGCGCCTCCGCGGTGAAACCCAATTGTATCACTTTCTTATCCTACTCACACTGCAGACGGGGGCAGACTCCACTACTTCCCCGACCGTGTCGTATTCACCACTCCGCGAACACAATTGTTCAGCTGCCGCACCGGTCGGTTGAGAAATTTATAGTCTTTGCTTCAAATGGGGATGCTGCTGAGGCCACTCAAACCGAGACTCAGGAACCGGAGCAGGAGGTACAAGACTCCGAGCAGGAGGTACAACCCTTTACCCTGCATTTTTTATTCAGATGCACAAGCTCAATTAACTATGCTTACCGCTGAATTAATTGGGTCGGCTATTTGAATCATTTGTAGTGCCCATATCTAGGTGTTAATCCCACATTCGATGAGGGAATAGTCTCTTGTCTCCTTGTATAGTATTGGGGATACTCAACTCATGAGCTAGATTTTGGGTTGAGTTATGCTAAGTCCATTTTCTTTAACACTAGGCGGAGAATTCCCAGTGAATTTAGTATTTCCAAGCTTCATCATAATTAGATTACTTTTACTTTATCCTCTTCCTTTTTTCAAAGGTCAGTTTGTGACTCTGACCCAGCGGCACACTCGCGATTTTAAGGTTGTGGGTGCTCACTTCCTTTAACATAGTATAAGTGCACAACTATTTGAACACCGAAGTGAAATTAAAAAGTTAATGAGAAAACTACAATCTTTTTTTTTGGGGGGGGGGGGG
>AWOL01S0044918.1:40941-69818 GCA_000715115.1 Nicotiana otophora
TTTGCAACTTTTGTTGCTGTATTATAGTAGAAACAGTGCTATATATCTGAGCAAGAAGATTTGATTCTGGCATGTCAAATAAATTGATAATCCCCTCTAGGTATAAATGCATGTCATGAAATGGAAGTAGCTTGGTTGTTTTGCAAATTAAAGCGTCCTAAGGGCTGCAACCAAGTACAATTTAGTACGTAGATTTTCGCTCAGCAGTATAACAACAACAACAACAACAACCCAGTATAATCCCACTAGTGGGGTCTGGGGAGCGTAGTGTGTACGCAGACCTTACCCCTACCCAAGGTAGAGAGGCTGTTTGCGATAGACTCTCGGCTCCCTCCCTCCAAGAACTCCCCACCTTGCTCTTGGGGTGACTCGAACTCACAACCTCTTGGTTGGAAGTGGAGGGTGCTCACCACTAGAGCAACCCTCTCTCAGCAGTATAAATGTATTGGAAATAAATATGAGTTGAAATTGCATCTTAGTGAATTTTCTCGAGTTGTAGTATTTTATCTTTTTGCTTCTGGATTCCATTAATTTAAAAAATTGTTTGTGCCATTTCATTTTTAGAAGAAAGTTATAGCTTCTATTTTAGTTTTTTTTGCTATGCTATCATAGATGTTAGAAATCAACACAAATAGCTTAAGTGGGCTGTTCTTGTGATTTTGTGCCAATCTTTCTTTATTCTTCACCAGTTGACATTAGTGACAAAAAAATGTGGCCTTAGGTTCAAACGTAATTTAAAATAGTATTTTTATACAGTTTCATAAATCCATGTAGATAGGGCAAGGAGTTGAGTTCAGAAGGAACACAACAACTTGGAATCCATCAAATAATGTGTTTATTGAAGTTGATGTAGCTTGTCTTCCACTTACTAAGAAATGTCTGTTTATGTGCTGGTCAGGAAATAGTGTTTGTTGTCATGTACATGGATTTGAACCATACTTCTACATCAGCTGCCCTCCTGGAATGGGCCCTGACGATATCTCCCGTTTTCACCAAATTCTCGAGGTATGTTGATCTACTCATTTTTATAAGCACGCATTGATTGAATTTTTCACCAATTTGGTATATTATTGGCCTACGCTGCATTTGCTATATTATTCTTGTTGGTTGCTGCAGGGTAGAATGAGAGAGGTGAATAGGAACAGCAATGTCCCTAAATTTGTCCGTCGCATCGAAGTAGTTCAGAGAAGAAGCATCATGCATTACCAAAAGCAGGCTTCTCAGCCTTTTCTCAAGATTGTAGTGGCATTGCCAACGATGGTTACCAGTTGCCGTGGTATGTTTTCTGGTTCCTTCTATCCTCTGATTCACTTATTCACTTTTACTGTATCTTTCTGATACAGTTGCTTTGCTGATTTATGCTTTGTTTTGTGCTTGTGAGTTGTGACACACGCACACACAGAGTAGTAAAAGTTTTATTGATTGCAAAATCACGTGCTAGGACAGTGCTAGGAAGTACAACAACAACAACAACAACAACCCAGTATAATCCCACTAGTGGGGTCTGGGGAGGGTAGTGTGTACGCAGACCTTACCCCTACCCTGGGGTAGAGAGGCTGTTTCTAAAAGACTCTCGGCATCCTTCCCTCCAAGAACTTCCCACCTTGCTCTTGGGGTGACTCGAACTCACAACCTCTTGGTTGGAAGTGGAGGGTGCTTACCATCAGAGCAACCCACCTTGTCATAGTGCTAGGAAGTACAATAGGATGTTATCCGTAGTTAAAATAATCTGATCAATTATGTTATCAAACTAGTGAACTGTACCACTGCGTCCTCCTCATATGTGTTATCTTTTAGATTTCAAAAGAAATTAACAGACTAAGATATTCATGTTTCAAACTGCAAACAACTGCAGATCTGCTCTTGAAACATTGCTGGTTCCTTTCCTTCCATACCATATAATACAGCTGAATGGTTCTCCAAATCGTCCGCTGTTTGTTTCTCATTTTACATCCAGTCTAGCACCAAAAGTTCTTAGAAGGTCCTTGGCATTACCCATTTCATCCCAAAGTTGTTTAAAAAGAGCTTCCTCAATTGAGCAGTTATCGGCGATAATATGATGTGGTACATTAACCGTTTCATTCATCCAAATTGCTTTTTTGAGATTGTGGTATAATTAGTATGGTGTTTTCTTTGCCAGTTTTGTCTTCTCTTGCCATGATAACTTTGTTTATTGCTTCACATTGAGCCGTAGTTGAGAATAATGTAGTTGCATCTTACGCTGCCTGTGAGATTGCTGCTTAATCTTCTCCGTTCGCTGAAATTGCAGAGATAAATTTGTTCCGGTAGTATTTGGATTTACTTTCTTCAACATAATTGGATGCACCAAATAGGACTTTTTTATGATTGTTTATGTTCTAATTGATTTTATAGAATTGATTCTATTATGCCAATCCTTTTTTTCTTCTTTTTCCATTTGATTTAAATGTAAAATGTGGCAGGTATCCTTGATAGAGGTATTCAAATTGATGGGCTTGGTATGAAGAGCTTTATGACCTATGAAAGTAATGTTCTTTTTGCTCTTCGCTTCATGATTGACTGCAACATTGTCGGTGGCAACTGGATTGAAGTTCCAGTTGGAAAATATAAGAAAGCTGCAAGGAATCTCTCCTATAGTCAATTAGAGTTTGATTGTCTGTATCCTAATGTATGGCAGAATATACGATCTAAAGGGCGTATTCTATTCTATTAATAAGGATCATTACCCTGAACTTCCTTAACATTTACTTTTAGCTATTCTGACTTGATCAGCCATCTTCCAGAAGGAAATTTTTCAAAGATGGCTCCGTTTCGCATATTGAGTTTCGATATTGAATGTGCTGGTCGTAAGGGCCACTTTCCTGAGCCTACTCAAGATCCTGTTATTCAGGTCGAGTCCCCATTTATTCTGTATATCTGGAAAATATATCCATACTGTATACTTTCATGTTGCTGACAAGATTTTAACTTAATTCTAGGTGGCCAATCTAGTTACCTTGCAGGGACAGGATCAGCCATTAATTCGTAACGTGATGACCCTTAAGTCATGCTCACCTATAGTTGGGGTTGATGTTATGTCGTTTGACACAGAAAAAGAAGTATTGCTGGCATGGAGGGTAATCTTTCTGCATAACATTTTATATTTATTGGATACTTTTTTCCACCTTTCTTCTCTTCCTTTTGGTGTTTTTGTGTGTGTGTGGGTTGGTGTGGGGGGGGGGGGGGGGAGGGTAGGCGAGACTGTATACAGCAGTTGATTCTTTCTATTTGACTCCATATGATGGCAGTATTATTCCTTATAACCTGTTTCTTTTAGTGTGAGACACTCCGTTTCATCCAATTTTTGTTTCACATTGTCCATATTGTTTTCTGCTCCAGATGGTAATGCATATGCAGAAGAGTGAAGAAGGTTTAACACATGATATTTGGTCAAATTAGAAGTTAAAAATAAAAATATGTACATGATTTTCATGGCTATTTACGCTTACCTTGGCATATGAATCTTGGTTGATTGGTGCTGAGGAGGTGGTGGGACTTTCTAAAGTTAACATGAGCATAAGGTGTTTGGATATGCCATTTTAATCTCTCATACATTAGTTTGCATGACTGCATAACACTGTTCTAGAATACTTAAGTTACCATAAAAAAGAGATTCCTAACTATTAGTTTTACAAGTAACCAATATACTTTTTGTTTTAACATTCCCTTGACTTGCAGGACTTTATACGGGAAGTTGACCCGGACATCATAATTGGATATAACATCTGCAACTTTGATTTGCCATATCTCATCCGGGTAATGAGCTTCCTATGTTTTTCCATATTATGGCTCCAAAACAATGATATAAGAGCTAAGGTGAATTAAGATGTGCTGGGCAATCTTAACAGTTGCCTACTTAATGTACTTGTAAAAAGGATGGATTTCTTAATTATTGATTGGAGTAAGCAATGAGGAGAACAGAAAGTCCATAGACAGAGGTAACAGAACCCCTATATGATAACTTGCGGTTACTGTGAAGCTGATGGTAGAACTGAAGTGGAAAAGCTTGTTTCTTTCCAGCCAAAAGATAATGGGGAAGGCTAGGTCAAGTTTGTTTTGCCATGTGTATTATTGAACTAGTTAAGACATTTTATCTTCATTTCAGAGAGCTGAAGTCTTAGGGATGGCAGAATTTCCTCTGCTTGGACGCATCAGAAACAGCAGGGTTCGTGTAAAAGATTCAACCTTTTCTTCAAGGTCATATTATATCTTTTCTTTTGTTATCTTCTGTGTGTTCTAAAATGTTTATAGGTTTCTACTTTATCTGTGGGTAAAAATATTATCACTACAATCCTGTATTCTTTTTTCACTTGGTGTCCGTTGACTATATTTGTATCTAAACTTTGGTCAGTTCAGTTTGCATTTATATGTTCTTCCATTACTGTCTGTGGTTTCTGAAATATGGCATTGTAAACTAATCTGATACGTGTTTTAATCAGCTGCAGCTTCTTAGAACCTTTTTAATCTCTCTCCTTGTAATATGTTAGAAATATGAAGCGATTAGGATCTCTTGTTGGCCTCCTTGAGCATTGTATTATCTGCAAAGGTGGACTTCTAGCACTTCTTAATTCAAATATTTCCCAAAATTCACCCTATTGAAACTCAAAAATCAGTGCTAGTTGTTTTGTGATCATAAAAGCAAATTTCCCCAAGGCTTCACTGAAACTCAAAGATTAGTCAAGGCTAACAAATATATGCAATTGACTTTTGCTTTATAATTTGTGTAGCTGATTTTATAAAAAAGCTTATGGAGCTGTGGACTGATATATGGGTTTATGTTGCAGACAGCACGGGACAAGGGAAAGTAAAGAAATAACAATAGAAGGGAGAGTTCAATTTGATTTATTTCAGGTTTTGTTCATTACAGCTGTATCCATAACCTGTTCTAATTGATATAGGGAAGAACTTCGCCAAGGAAATAAAGTGAATGTCAGTGAACCTGTTATTCTTTTGTTTTGCAGGCTGTGCAGAGGGATCATAAACTAAGTTCTTACTCACTGAATTCTGTCTCAGCGCATTTTCTTAATGAGCAGGTTAGACTTTGCTCATCTCTCTATATTTTCTTGTCACATACTCCTATATCTACCCACAACCATGCACCTTCTGTGAATAAATTTGTACAGGAAACTTTTCCTTGTCATAATCAGATATGATACCCCTTTGGAACGGCTATCAAATATGCACTCTTGTTTATGTTCAAACACTTTAACTTTTTAACGTCTTTTTTTTTGAAATAAGTAACAGTATATTCATCAGCATTTAGGGAATGCTGGACACCATATTTACAAAATATCTAACCACAAACACTTCTTCATCTTACAAGGATTACTTGCTAAGACTAATTACAGAGATTCCACAAAATAGTAAAGATTCAGCATCCTCTATTAGGTTTTCTTTACACCAGAAATATAAGGATACTACACAGTTCATCTTAATTCTCTCTGTATAGCTTCTGCTATCTTCAAAGCACCTTGCATTTCTCTATATCCACACATTCCACCAAATACAAGCTGGGATAGATTTCCACCACTTCTTTTGCCTTGCACTTCCTCCTGCTTTGTTCCAGCACTTCAGCATCGCAGTAGTTGACTGTGGTATGACCCATTTCAGTCCAAAGTGCTCGAGATATCTGTGACAGTTGTCAAGTCACTTTGCAGTGTAAGAACAAATGACTGTTATTTTCAGGAGTTTCTCCGTTTCCAGGACTCTAAACCTGAGAACTCCGGTTAAGAGTGGAGGGTTTCTGTCCATCTCACCTCTCTCCTCTGCTTATGCTGACCAAGTTTGAGTGTTTCCATATGGGCCATAGCTCATGTATATATAAGTACAACATAAGTAGGCCTTGTGGTATTGGTATGTAATTTCATTGTGAATAGAGTTGGTGCGGTTGAATGCATGTGTACTCGTTAGCTTTATGTTTGTTCCCCTTATTATTTTGGCATGTTAATTGTGAAATTAATGGCTGCACCTATGTTTGATCCACTAGAGTTAGAAAAGAAAAATTTTGTGATATGCATGAGTGACCCTGAACTTAGTAAAAGAAGAGCGGAGGAAATGTACAATTTTGTGCCTGAAATATGGGTAAAAAGTATTTGAATTTATTTTATGCAAGTTGCATTTGTTAAATTCTCATCCTTTTCCAAGTCACAACAGCACATGCTTATCGGGGAAAAATGGTAATCAGTATGGGTTTGCTACCAGCCATCACATGACAATCTCAAGCACCATTCGACAAACATCTTTATATCGATTTAAGTATTTCATATTTGCATTTGTGTCTATCTGGTGCTACTTAAATTTGTGATGTAAGCATTTGCCAGTTGGAGAGTAAGAAGATTGGATGTGTGCAAGGAGTTGGGAAACTTTCCCCTTTTTGTGTTTTGCGATGATATGGAGAGAAACAAATAAAAGAGTTCTTTTATTATAAATAGAAAGAACTCCTCTTTACCCCATTTGTATGTTTGGTGTAAGAGGGATGTTGCATATTTTGTAGATGATCAAAATGGAGTTTTTTGGAAGTTTAGTATTTTACACTTGTATATTTCTTTTACTCAATTTATCATAAAATTTTAACAAGTAACTGACGAATTTGATATACTTCTAGACTGTATAACATCTCTATGACTGAACACTTTCTAGAAGTGGAGTCAATGGCTTGTAAATTCTGGTCCCTTGAAGCTCCATAGCAAGCAAGTACCACCAAGACGACCTATTAAATCAAATTATTCGAATAAGACCACAACTTGTGATGTGTGAGTTAGGAGACAAGTTTGGTATTTAAGTGGAGAAGGGAAGATGAGCGGTCCCATTACCACCGAGTTTCAAACCATGCACCACAGGTCCTCTGGGATTTCTCGGTTATTAAAAAAAAACTGCACGTAGCACCTAAGAAATCTGCATGCCCATTCATTGCCCATCATTTGGCCTCTCATTCTAGCTCCAGTGCATTTTGTTTTTAATATTCTCTTTAGCAATAATGCACTTTTTATTATGTTGCAATTTTTTCTTGCAAAGTTTACTTTCAGATTTTTTTCTGGTGGGGCAGGCATCTTATTCTTATTGTTTGAACACGTATTAGTAACATCATGTCATTGGATTGTGTGAAAACTGAAATTTCTGACAGAGGGTCCTGTATTCCTTTAAAAAAAAAAATCTGGTTATGCTCTTTTATGTTCAGAATCTGTTCTTTTATCTCGTTAAAAATAAAGAAATAATCTGTTCTTGTTCTCCCTATCCTTTTTGTTCCTATTGAATATACATGTCTTGTTTAGAGCAAGTAATTTTTTCTAATACTACTGCTAGTTCTGCAGAAGGAGGATGTCCATCATTCAATTATATCAGATCTTCAAAATGGGAACTCAGAAACTAGGAGGCGGCTTGCTGTATATTGTCTAAAGGTGTGCAAATTCCATTCTAATAGAAATACATTCTTGAATTGGAACTATAGTGTGCTAAGTTTAGCTTATTTCATAGAACATCTAGTTCCTTAAGATTCTTTATGGATTTAGACATGCAGACAGTTTTTTTTAGATAGGTGATAAAATTTTGGTCCACTATTATTTAATTTAAAATTTTCTTAATGCTTATAGAAACACCCCTTTGCTGTAGAATGCTTCACTCTAAAGATATTTGCAAATAAAGAAACCAAATATAGCTTCATCAAGAAGAAACTTTATGATCATTCACAATTTGTGCTGTATCTGTCAGTCTATAATTTCTCTAAGTGAGTTATAAAAGAGAATTTAATTGAAATAAGTGAGTTAAAAAAGATAATATAATTACTATAAGTGGTTATGTGCAAGGGATTGTTGGAAATATATCCCTAGTTGATAAGTTACAGGCTTACAAGATTGCTCATAAAGGCCCTTGTCTACTCCACTTATTGTTGTCTCCATGAGTGGACTCATATATCATCGGCCAACTGAGGATGTCAAAGTCGGGAGCATAAACTTATAGTATACCTTTTAACTTGTAATACTGGAGAAATGTCCCTTCTTAATTCTTATGAAGTGATAGAAAAAGAGTGAAATTGGGGCAGCATGACTGTGTATGGAAGAATGGTTTGTCCACTTCCTCATAAGAGAAGGCAAATACCGTAGAGAATAACCGGACCTAGGATAAATTACTACTAGACCCAATCTTCTCCACTAACCATATATTAGCGTGAACATCTTACGTTCCTACTTGCTCTACTTCTAAGCTCCTTCTACAAGTCCAACTCTTTGTATCTCCAAATTCAGACCCCAATGAGTATCTTCATGCCACAAAATTAGGTAATCTATTTTTAACTTGGTTCTATGTTTGATACAATCAACATTAACCTAGGGCATTTTTGGAGTCTGATGGATTCTTTTTCACAGTGACAAGTGGCATCTACATGAGTCATAAGTTTTAATTGTGTAGATTTTTGAGAAGAAGAAAAGACTTCTTGTATTTATGTGTATTTCTTACACCCCTAAGCAAAGATATTTATACACTAGATCCTATGACTAATTTAGGAAGGGAAATAAATTACAATCAATTTACAATCAATAAGAACAAAATCAAATCTCAATCAGAATCAATTTTTTTCTAATAGATAAGCCGATCAACACTCCCCCTCAAGTTGGTGCAAAGATGTCACACATGCCCAACTTGCAAACCAGTGTATGAAAAGTCCGTTTGTTGAGACCCTTGATAAACACATCAACTAGTTGCTTTTCTGATGACACATGAAACAAGCTCAAGACACCATTCGTAACTTTTTCTTTGATGCAGTGTCGATCAATTTCAACATGCTTTGTTCAGTCATGCTGGACTGAATTATGAGCTATGCTGATAGCAGCCTTGTTGTCACAATATAAGGAAACTTTCCGTTTTTCAGACAGTCTTAATTTGTCTAGTAATTTTAGTAACCAAAGAAGTTCACAGACACACTGGGCCATAAATCTATATTCTGCTTCCACACTTGATCTAGCAAACTACACTTTGCTTCTTGCTTTTCCAAGTAATCAAATTCTCTCCTACGAGTGTACAATAACCGGATGTAGATCTTCTTTCATCTAAAGATCCAACCCAATCCGCATCTGTATAGGCTTCTATCTGAAGGTGATCGATCATCTTTGGAGAAAAGCAGACCATTGCCTAGAGCAGACTTCAGATACTGCAAAATGTGAAAAACAACTTGAATATGAGGATCTCGGGGTTCATGCATGAACTGACTCACCAAGCTGACTAAATAGGCCATGTCAGGTCTAGTATGAGAGATATAAATGAGTCTTCCAACCAACCTCTGATATCTCTCCTTATCAACTGGCTCTCTAACTCCTGTTTGTAACTTGTGATTACTTTCAGTAGGCGATTCTGCTGGTTTGCAACCTGTCATACTGGTTTCTTTCAAGAGATCCCGAATATACTCCCTTTGAGAAATAAAGATTCCTCTTTTTGATCTAGCAACCTCAATTCCCAAGAAGTATTGCAATTTTCCTAGATCCTTGATCTCAAATTCATGTGCCAACAACTACTTCAATCGGGCCATCTCCTCTTTGTCATTCCCTATCATTACTGTGCTATCAACATAAACTATGAGAAGAGTGAGTTTACCCGTTTGATATCTTATGAAGAGGGTGTGATCAACATTACTTTGTTGGTAATCAGAGGAGATCATTGCTTTGCAGAACTGTCAAACCAAGCTCTGGGGGGATTGCTTCAGTCCGTACAAGGCTTTCTTCAATCTGCACACCTTTTCTTGACTTTGTGCAGTATCAAATCTAGGAGGAGTTTCCATATACACCTTTTCTTCTAAGTCTTTGTGAAGAAATGCTTTCTTCACATCAAACTGTTGCAAGTCCCAATCAAGATTAGCTGCACAAGACAAAATAATTCTAATAGTGTTCATCTTAGCAACATGGGCAAATGTCTCTTGATAATCCACTCCATAAGTTTGAGTGAATCCCTTAGTCACCAATCTTGTTTTGAATTTTTGAATCAAGCCATCAGCTTTATGCTTCACGGTGAAGACCCATTTGCGCCAACCAACTTCCTGTCGGGTAGTGAATGACAAGTTCCCAAGCCTTTTTTTTTGACAAGGCCTTCATTTCTTCAATCGTAGCTTGCTTCCATTTAGGATCTGCAAAAGCTTCCCTCCAATTCTGGGGAATAGACGCGTAAGAAATAGATAAGGCAAATGCTCTATAGGAGGGAGAAAAAGAATTATAGGAGACTAAATTAGATAAAGGATGTTTGGTAGTACAAGATCTGACTTCTTTTCTGTGAGCAATAGGCATATCTAACTCACCAGTAGAAGAAGGTTCAACTTTGGTAGATTGCACGATGACTTCTTCTGCTTTATTTCTCCTTGAGTAAGTTTTGAAATCAGGCCTATCCAAACGTCCAATAGTCTCCCCATGAATTCTTTCTCTAAATTCATTTTCCTCTGTGACAATGTCATCAAGATGTCCAGTAATGGAACTAGGTAGGACTGTTCAAAACCGAACTGAAACTGTTAACCGAACCGAAGGCTTATTGGCTTATTGGTATCGGATTATCAGAGTAATGGATGGTGAACAGATTGAGATTTTATAATTAATGGCTTAACGGTTTGGGGGAGGATTACTCAATTTTCTTATCGGGTAAACCGTTAACCCGTTAAGAATTTTTATATTTATACTTTTACCCCTATGTATATAATGTACTGTTAAAACCTAAATGGCTAAATCCCTAATTTCTAATTCTCAATAAAACTGTTGTATGTTTGTAGCTAATGGCATTGGCAGTCGTCTTTATCTAGATCCGGTGATCAGATCGGATCTGCGGCATGCTTTGTCAAGCGCTAGATTGTGTTGGATAATTTGTTTTAGGGCTGAGCGCTTTGTACAAATGTCTTCTAATGCGACGGAAATAGCTTGCCTGATGCAGCCGACTTGTGGGATTGTTATCGATTGAAACTTTTCTTCAATGATGGTCATGGTTCGGCTTGCTAACTTTGGAAGGGAAGAGACAAAGGCTTGCTTTAAGTTGATGTCTCCACCGATTTCAAAGTATATTTTTGCCATTTTTTGAAAATGCCTGTTAATGTCATTTCTGTCGAATGACACACACTTCATCTCGAAGAGTTGTCTTCGCATTTTCTCTTGTCTTTGGCCAGTATCTCCGCAAAAAACTTCATGTAGGATTCTGATGTTGAAGGCAAAATCCTATGAAGTAAGAAAAGTATTTTTGTCTTGAATCCCAATTGAGTTCCACCAGTCTTTAAGGATTCCTGAGAACCGCGAAGTTAGTTCTGACAGGATGATATACTTTTCTCGTTCAACCAAATTTTTGGTCACCATGCAAGTATAGAAGTCTTGGATCTTTTGAGGCCATTTTGAAATCTTGATGTCATCTAAGGTGAAAGTGTGGAAGCCAGTTCCAATTGGTTTTGACGCCATGGGTTCATGTCTTCTTTCTGGGATTGGTTCATCCGTCATGCCTTCTTGATCCTCCTCTACTTCAGATATTTCTGGGTCTCGTGGTTGGCTCACAAATATTGGGGGATCGACTTCTTCGGAAGGGTTTGTTGTGGATTCATTGCTTGATTGAGAACTATCTTCCATTGTATCATCGTCTGATGAATTTAGAGATTCCGAGCATGTGGTGTCTCCTTCTGACATGTTTCTTGGCTGGGAGACATAGAGGTCTGAGTCTTCTTATCAGAAATCATCAGATTTTCGGGGTTGGACCCTTTTGAAATTTCGCCTTGATCTCGCCTTTTCTTGGTTTGTTTGTGGGCTGCAAGAGCATCTTTCCTTTACCAAACCATTTTTGCAATATCGAATTCAGGTTCTTCTTTTAAGAGTTGGGTGAATGAGATAAGATTCTGTGAGGTAGTAGGAAAAGTAGAAAAGGTGTAGTCCAATTTTGGTGGGGAATATGCATGTGCTGACATGGGGTAGAAGGTAGATTTTGAAGGGAAAAATGGGGTGTTTTGTGACTCAAAGCGGTCATTTCTCAAAAGTTTAATTTGTTTCTTGATTGAAATCGTCTCCTTTTGTTGTTGTTGGAAGAACTGGAAAAGTGAAGTTCCTGGCGGACAATTCTCATATTGTAAATTTGACAATCTTAGCTCCAAGGGTTTGATTAGTCCTGCATGGTGTGACGATGTCTGCTCCATCTTTTTCTCAATTGTTTCCACTTTGCTCATCATCTTGTTTTGTGTATGGGCCACATTTTTTATGGTATTGCCAATATTGTTGAGCACTTTGTTTTGGCAGATGGAATTTTTTGATTGCCAGTTCATTGTTGCTTCGATGTCACTTGTTGGGGTTTTTTTTCCAGAAGGTAGTACTATGTTTTTCTTGGGGATTTTTGGAGCATGGCTGATTCCCTCTTTTTCAAAAGGTTGAAGTGAAGGAAAATCTTGGGTATGACTGGAACTTGAAGGGCTCAACATGAATATTTGTGGTTGTGTGGACTTTTGGGTTGATGGAGTTTTAGGTTCAGGTGGCTTTTCGGGTTCTGGGTTACTAGCTGATGGTGGTTTGGATTTTGGTGTGGTTTCACTATCTTCCCAGCTTGGAGCAAATTTTTCTGGTAATTTTGGCCATTCTTGGGGTTTTTAACTTACAAAGAATTCATATTTACCTGGACGACTTAATGAGCCAATTGAAGGGTCTTTATTTTCATATTTGGCTCGAAATTGCTTTTCAAGTAGTTTTCCCCTTTTTCTTGGATTTTGGTTTGGTCTCGTTGAGACCAAATCTTTCCCAATGATGCAGGTGGTGTTCATCATATTCTCCAATTGGATCTTCCAAACAGTCTTGGCAGTCGCAACTGAGATCCTAAGGGCAGTGTCCCGTATAGGGGCATTTGAACCACCAAATTCTTCTGCCGTCTTTGTCGAAATGTTTACACCAGTCATGTTCTTCCATGATAGTTTGTATATTTCAGAAGGGTTCCCTTTCAGGGTCTTTGGGCTGGATCATTTGGCAAGAAAAGCTGGTTTTATTGGGTTTTTTGAGATGGGAATGGTCAAAGGTTATGGAAACGGTTTTGTTATTTCTTTTGGTAAAAGTTGGCTCACCAGATTGCAGAGATTCTTCTAGTTCTCTTAGCTTTTCATAATTTGTGATCCAGGAATCAGGAAGAATTTTAACTAGTTCATCTCTGGAAATTTGTCTGGGTATTTGGGTGCACATGGTGTTTCCTTTGGTAGCATCAATATTCAAGAGTAAAACATTTTCTCCTCCGGGAAGGCAGAGATCCATGGCATGATTTTGGACCCGCCACGCCATTTGGTGATGAACATTGGCTTGGATAGAATCTTTGGCTTGTGGGGCACCTTGGATTTGGACTTGGATTTTGAGTGCTTCGGTTAAGTATGGGTCATAAAGGGACATGTTGAAATTTGGAAAGATAGTTATGAAGACAATTCCTGCATTCAAGGTAACTTCTGCAGTACCCAAATTTGCATGTTGGTACTCTAAGTATCTTGTATCTAGAAGAGAAAGTCGAGCAACAACAGGTTGACCTTTTCTTTCATGATAAGTCAGAGCAATTCGGATAGCACCAAAATGGATATGGGTAAAATCATGATCTCTCCATTGTCTGGGAAAATCATCTGGAATTTGGAGGGTAATAAATTGTTTCTCTCGAGTGGCAAGAATAGGATGCTGGTCAAGTTTTGAGACAACAACATATTCTTTGACTCATTTTGGTTTCTGTTAGACTAAGGAACGGATTTGGGTCCATGGTGCAAATGATTTTTTGGCAAAGGCTGAGTAAGGGTTTATAAGGGGTAGTTCAGTGGAAGATACTTTTTGTTCATCGGGTAGGATATCTACTTCATAGAGGTAATCATATTTTTTGGACAAAGTTTTATATATAGTAGGAGACATTCATTTTTGTAAGGGAAGAGGATGATGGAAATGACTCAGACATATTTAGTAAACTGTTCCTCCCTCCGAAAGGATGGGCTTGCTCTGATACCACATTATAAAGAACAGAGCAAGAGACTCCAAGAAAGCAAACCCAACAGTTCTTGGGTGTAGTAAATTATGTTAAGAGATTTCATCCCAAATATCTTTACATACATTTTTCCGCTCACAGAGATGCTCAAGAAAAATGCTCCATCATGGGGAAAGAAACAAGATGAAGCAGTCAGAGAAATAAAGGAGATATCTAAAAATGTCAAGTCCCTCTACATCCCTTTAGAAGCTAAGAAAATACTGCAAACTGATGCCAACAACGAATATTGGAGTGTTGTTCTATTTGAAGAAAAAGATGGCCAGAGGAAAATATGCGGTTATGCCAGCGGAAAGTTCAAAGATGCCCAACAACATTATCACTCCACCTTCAAGGAAATTCTTGCAGTAAAAAATGGAATCAAGAAATTTAATTTTTTCTTAATTCACACAGAATTTCTGATGGAAATGGAAATGAAGGCCTTCCCAAAGATGATCCAAATAAATGCAAATATTATTCCCAATCCTCAGATTCTCAGATGGGCCCAATGGTTCTCTCCATATAAGTTTCAAGTCAAGCACCTGAAAGGAAAGGATAATATTCTCGCAAATTTTCTGTCTCGACCGGAAGAATTCTCAAAGAGATTTTCCCCAGCAAAACTGAAGTCAAAGCAAAATCTAATCCAGCCACATCTTCATGCTTTCAAATAAATTAGGAACAAGTTCATTAAAGCCAACGGATCATCCACCGGAGTTGTTCAACCTCATGGATCCCTTTGATCCGTCAATTATAATGGAAAAAAGAACTTATTATGAGCTCCAAGTTTTCCGGCAACATGGAGGATCCATTCTCAAGTCTTATGGAGTCAATCCAGAATACCCATTTTGCCATATATTCATAGCACAAGCCAAGGATTTTCCACAAGAACTATTATGGTTTTTCTGGTACCTATGCCATCAATACTACATTTTCATGGAATTCAAGTGCAACGTCTTCAAAGATTTTGACAACATTGAACCAGCTCTTAAAGTATTTTTACTATGGTTCAAGCCTAGAAGATATTGGATAAAATGTTTCAACGATTCCTACAAAGCAAAGGTATTCATGTTTCATAGGCCAGTGAAGATTATTAATGAAAAAGTTCAGGCACAAGCAGAGGCGTCATTCTGGTGGAAATTTCTCGTATCCATTTTATCAATGAAAGAAGAATATAGTGAAACACAAAGAATTATCTTCCAGCAAAACAGGTGCATCCCGAAAGAGATATGGCCAAAAGATTGGGCAAGCTGGAATTATACCAGCACTCATCCTCACTGGGAAAAAGTCCAAGCAGCAGCAAAGGCATATCAAACTCCGTATGAAGTCATCCGGGAAAAGATCACTCAAGACATCTCCAAAATAAGGTTGCGGATCACATCCCTCAATCCAAAGGAGAAGGAACATAGCGAAGAAGAACCGTCAAGTTCCAGGCGTTACTACACAAGATCTTTGAAAAGATGCCTAGAAGACAAACCGAGAAAATCAGTGGAAGATAATTATCCAAATCCCTGCTAATCCCACCATAATCCCACATTATCTACCAAAAAACCCTAAAAAATCATTTACCCATGCCATGACAAAATTCCACATCCTTCCAAACCATCCGGGTCCCACTTTCACTTGCTTCCACATGCCTCCACATGCTTCGTCACATGTAGCACCCTATTTTCACACGCTTTCACATGCTCCCACAAACTTTCACATGCTAAACCATGTATATTTCTCCTCTTTCACATGTTTTCAGAAGCTTTTTAGTTGCTTTGCCTAAGGTCCTTCACATGTACAAAGGGACCCACTCGTAGATAGGTTTGCCATGTAAGATAGGTTTATTTTATAATATAAGTTTGTCTTGTAATAACCTCCTAGTCTTATATAAAGGAGGCTATGTAGTAGTTGTAAGATCATCTTGTAACCTTTGTAAACCTTTGTGATATATTACATATGAGTTCCTTCTAAATCTCCCTCTTGTTCTTTCGAATGGATGGAAAAGCCGGTCCATGTATGAAAATAGACTAAGAATACTCTAAGAAAGTTAGCTTATTGTAGTACGAAAGTTTTCTGAGTTATAACAGCTAAAGTTGGTTATAGTACAAAAAGTTTTCTGAGTTATGTAGCTTGGCAAGCCGTCCCTTATGGGTTGTGAAGCCAGCCCCTTTGTAGGAAAACTTTTGCGACTATAAGCAAATTAACTGTTAGTGTAGCTTGGCAATAGCCAACCCTTATTGTAGGGAAACTTTCGTATTTATGATACAATTTGCTTTCTTGGCTACTACAGCTAACAAAGACAGTTTGAATTATGCATTTGGCCGTTTGGTATTGATTGTTCAAAAATTTTCTATTTGGTTTAGCCGACAAACCGCTCGATAACCGCCAAATAATTGTCAATCTGATTCCAATCCGCCCGTTGTCTTATTGGATGGCTAGCGTATTACTACATTTATAATCCGATAACCGATAAGCTGAACCGTTAAGCGTGATTATCCGCCCGATAAGCACCCCTAGAACTAGGTATAATCAGTGTTTTAAAAGGCGTGGGCGTAAGGCGAGGCATTTTACATATGCCTCAGTGGGGCGTAAGCCCCATAGGTATTTAATTTTTAATATTTTATAAAATAATATAATGACAGTTAATATTTATAAACAGGTAAAATTGCATAAAAGTTGAAGAAAACTATATATATGTGTGCTCCATCCCTACAAAAAACTAATCAAAACAATCTATTATATATACGTTACTTACAAGCACAAGTAATTTGAGTCTAAAAAAATAAAGTTTTCTATATAAAGGAACAAAAAGGATGATTAACCTGCAATTTGATCTTTGAATTTGCTGCTATGAAGAAAAATATAGTTCTCTTTGTATTTGTAAAAAAAATTAAACATTTGTTGCTTTTGGGAGATATTAGCAGACTAGCGGACAAGATACAAATTTGAAAAAACCATGAATTAGGGTTTAAATCAATAAAAAAGGTCTTTACTTTTAAATTTAATACTTTGAGTTCCTTTTTTAACCTTTTGAGTAATTACCAAACTTACTTTTGAGAATTTGGGTATTATATGAAGGACTAATTCAACAAATTTTGTTTTAATTTGAAAAAATTCTCTTGGGCTTATTCCTTACTAAAAAAACCGCGCCCCGAACGCCAGGGTGTACGTCCCGAACGCCCGGACGTATGCCCCGAACGCCCGGGCGTACGCCCCAAATTACGGGGCATACGCCTTTTGAGACTTTCGCCCCACGCCATCGCCCCAGGGCGTTTGTGGTACGTCTCGCTCCGGGGCTCGCCCCAGAAACGCCTTTTAAAACAGAGGGTATAATAAACTCTTCCTCCTTATTTTTCTTCCCCTGAAGAGGTGATGTGGTAATACTTAAATAGGGCTCAGATTCTCGAAAGGTAGCATCCATGCTAACAAAGATTTCCTAGAGGAGGATGATAACATTTGTAATCTTTCTGTGTCGGAGAATATCCATTGAAAACACACTTTATAGTTATAGGATCAAGTTTCCCAAAATTTCTAGTGTAGACAAAGCAAACACACCCAAACACCTTTGGAGGAACAATATATTCATTCTTACCCTTTAAAACATCCACATCATTTTGAAAATTGAGGGTTTAAGTGGCATTATGTTGACATGATAAGCAGCCACTAGAATAGCATCACCCTAGTAAGGTTTTGGTAGATGCATGGTGAACATAAAAGATCTTGCTACCTCTAATAAATGCCTATTTTTTCTTTCAGCGACCCCATTTTGTGCACTAGTGTAAGGACAACTAGTCTGATGGACTATCCCATTGGATTCCAAATAAGCACCAAATCTTTTATCCATGTATTCGCTCCCATTGTTAGTTCTCAAGATTTTTATTTGGCATCATACTGAGTACAAATCATCTTATGAAATGACTGAAAACAAGAGAATACTTCACTTTTGGCAATATACCCAAGTCATCCTAGTGCAACAATCAATGAAAGTAACAAACTATCGACTTCCAGACAAAGAAACAGTTTGGGTAGGAACCCATATATCAGAATGAATAGTCATAAATGAAAATTTGCTTCTATTATCACTCACAGGATAAGAGTTTCTAGTATGCGTGGCATATTCCCACACATGACAGAACAAAAATTCAAATTGAATCCTTGAAAACAAATCGGGATATAACTTCTTCAAAACAAAGAATGATGGTTGTCCTAACCGTCTATGCCGCTGTATTATTTCTTGGTTGACATTCTTTCTTTTCCTAAAAAATGGCTTGACCAGAGTTTTAAATTCCATCTAATATATATAAGTCATCACGCAATCTACCACTACCTATCCTTTTCCTTATTTGAAGATCCTGAAAAATACAATGATCCGGAAAGAACTCGATTTTACAATTTAGAGCTTTGGTGATGACACTAACTGATAAAAGATTGACAAGGAACTCAGGGACATGGTGTATAGATGATAGTTTAATATTAGGAGTACAAACGACAGAACCTGTTCCAAAGATAAGTGTTAAAGAACGATTGCCTATTTTAACATTATCTCCTTTGAGACACAGAGAATAGTATTGAATGCCTTTAGAAGAGCCTGTCATGTGTCTCTTTACACCAGAATCAACAATCCAAGAATTAAGATGAGCAACAAAGGCAGTACCTAATTGCACATAATTGGATGTGGCAACAATATCAGAGTCAAATTTGGCTAGGAGGCGACAGAGAAGCTGAATTTCATCCGAACACAAGATTTTTTCAAAAATCGTCTCCTTGAATGTTGTTAGTTTACAAATATGTACATAATGTAGTCTTGTCCCACATTGGAATAGGATTGATATGTCCTTGTATAGTATAACTATAAATAAGTACCTCTTGTATTGTATTAAGTATCTAATATCAATAATATATTTTCTCCCGTGCTTTCTCATATAGTATCAGAGCAATCGTGAGAGATTTATCGTTGTGCATAAATTCCAGCGACTCCGGGAAGAGAAATCAGTCAATCGGAAGCCTTTTTTTCCAGCAAACACAGGTCTGCCGCAGTTAAAAAGAAAAAGCCATTTTTCGTCAGTGTTGTGTAAAAACCAACACCACCACGAAGTAGATCGGCCTCCGGCGACCAACCCATAAAAATATCTCCGTCAGAAGACCCTCCACGCGCTCCCACGCGCCGCATGAAGAAATTTTTCCGGTGAAGTTCCGACGTCACGCGCTGGCTCGTGGGGCCCTTTCCGGTCACTTTTTGGAAAAAATTCTTTGGGACAGATTGTTCGCAAGGGAATTCCGAGTCTACCCATCCAAGTTACACCAAATTATGACTGCTTTATATTTTTCTGGCGTGAACAGTGTTTTTTCTTGAAGCTACAGTAAGATTCCGACGTCTACAGTATTTCCTTACTTTGTTTCAGTTGATTACAGTTGATTCTTTATCTTATTTTGTAATAATTTGCAACGATGTCTTAGGGATTTGATGTTTTTGGGTCTAGAAACATTAGTTTTGGAAGCTCTAGTGTTATGATTATCTCGGAACCTTTAACGGGAAGTTCAAACTACTTAGCTTGGGCTTCATCTGTCGAGTTGTGGTGTAAAAGGTCAAGGTGTTCAAGATCATCTAATCAAATAGTCTAGCGAAGGAGATGAAAAGGAGATAACACTTTGGGCAAAGATCGATGCTCAGTTATGTAGCATCTTGTGGCGATCTATTGATTCCAAGTTGGTGCTCTTGTTTCGTCCATTCCATACATGTTATTTGGTTTGGGCATAAGCTCGTACCTTATTCACTAATGACATGTCTCACTTCTATGATGTGATATCGCTGATGACAAAGTTAAAGAAGCAGGTATTATATATGTCTACTTACTTTGGTCAAGTATATGCAGTCATGGAGGAATTTGAGAAGTTGATGCCAGTTTCTGCTAGTGTTGAAAAACAACAAGAGCACCTACAGAAGATGTTTCTAGTTCTTACCCTCACTGGACTTCCTAATGATCTTGATTCAGTACGCGATCAGATTTTGGCTAGTCCGACTGTTCCCACAGTTGATGAATTATTCTCTCAATTACTCCGCCTTGCTGCAGCACCAAGTCACCCAGTGATCTCATCACAGATACTTGATTCCTCTGTTCTTGATGTTCGGGCGTCTCAAACTATGGAGAATAAACAAGGAGGAGGTCGTTTTGGAAGATCTAGACCCAAGTGTTCTTATTGTCACAAACTTGGACACACTCGTGAAATGTGCTATTCTTTATATGGTCGTCCACCCAAAAATGCTTACATTGCTCAGACCGAGACTACAAGTAACCAGAGATTTTCTTTATCTAAAGAAGAATATAATGAGCTCCTTTAGTATCGAGCAAGTAAGCAGACATCTCCACAAGTAGCCTCGGTTGCTCAGACTGATACTTCTGTTGCTGGTAATTCTTTTGCTTGTGTTTCCCAGTCTAGTACTCTTGGACCATGAGTAATGGACTCAGGCGCTTCTGATCACTTCTCTGGTAATATATCTCTTTTGTCGAATATTGTATATTCACAGTCTCTTCCCACTGTTACTTTAGCCAATGGATGTCAAACTAAGGCAAATGGAGTTGGACAAGCTAATCCCTTGTCTTCTATCCCCCCTAGATTCCGTTCTTTATGTCCCTGGATGTCCTTTTAGTCTTGCATCTGTTAGTTGTTTGACTCGTGCCCTCCATTGTGGTATATATTAGTTTTTTTGATGATTATTCAAGATATACTTGACTTTTCTTAATGAAAGATCGTTTTGAGTTATTTTCTATATTCCAGAGTTTCTGTGCGGAAATCAAAAACCAATTTGGTGTTTCTATTCGCATTTTTCGTAGTGATAATGCCTTATAATATTTATCTTCTCAGTTTCAGCAGTTTATGTCTTCTCAAGTAGTTATTCATTAGACATCTTGTCCTTGTACCCCTCAGCAAAATGGGGTTGCAGAGAGAGAATAGGCACCTTATTGAGATTGCTCGCACACATCTAATTGAATCTCGTGTTCCGTTGCGTTTTTGGGGCGATGCAGTTCTCACAGCTTGTTATTTGATTAATCAGATGCCTTCATCTCCCATCAAGGATCAGATTCCGCATTCAATATTGTTTCCCCAATCACCTTTATACTCTCTTCCACCTCGTGTTTTTGGGAGCACGTGTTTTGTTCATAACTTAGCCCCTGGGAAAGATAAGTTAGCTCCTCGTGCTCTCAAGTATGTCTTCCTTGGTTATTCTCGTGTTCAGAAGGGATATCGTTGTTATTCCCCTTATCTTCGTAGGTACCTTATGTCAGCTGACGTCACATTTTTTGAGTCTAAACCTTTCTTTACCTCTGCTGACCACCATGATATATCTGAGGTCTTACCTATACCGACCTTTAAGGAGTTTAGTATAGCTCCTCCTCCACCTTCGACCACAACAGTTTCACCCATACCAACCGTTGTGTTCCTCCTAGATCCCCAGCCACAGGAACACCACTCTTGACTTATCATCGTCGTCCACGCCCTACATCAGGCCCAATTGGTTCTCGTCTTGCACCTGACCCTGCTCCTACTGCGGACTTGTCTCTTCCTAGTACACCGATTGCACTTCGGAAAGGTACACAGAACACACTTAATCCTAATCCCCATTATGTCGATTTAAGTTATCATCGTCTGTCATCTCCCCATTATGCTTTTATATCTTCTTTGTCCTCGGTTTCCATCCCTAAGTCTACAGGTGAAGCGTTGTCTCATCCAGGATGGTGACAGGCTATGCGTGACGAGATGTCTGCTTTACATACAAGTGGTACTTGGGAGCTTGTTCCTCTTCCTTCAGGTAAATCTACTGTTGGTTGTCGTTGGGTTTATGCAGTCAAAGTTGGTCCCGATGGACAGATTGATCGACTTAAGGCCCGTCTTGTTGCCAAAGGATATACTCAGATATTTGGGCTCGATTACAGNTTTGTCCTCGGTTTCCATCCCTAAGTCTACAGGTGAAGCGTTGTCTCATCCAGGATGGTGACAGGCTATGCGTGACGAGATGTCTGCTTTACATACAAGTGGTACTTGGGAGCTTGTTCCTCTTCCTTCAGGTAAATCTACTGTTGGTTGTCGTTGGGTTTATGCAGTCAAAGTTGGTTCCGATGGCCTGGTTAATCGACTTAAGGCCCGTCTTGTTGCCAAAGGATATACTCAGATTTAGGCTCGACCCGTGGCTAAAGTAGCATCAGTTCGCCTTTTTCTATCCATGACTGCGGTTCGTCATTGGCCTCTCTATCAGCTGGACATTAAGAATGCCTTTCTTCACGGTGACCTTGAGGATGAAGTTTATATGGAGCAACCACCTGGTTTTGTTGCTCAGGGAGAGTCTCGTGACCTTGTATGTCGCTTGCGTCGGTCACTTTATGGTCTAAAGCAGTCTCCTTGAGCCTGGTTTGGTAAGTTCAGCACGGTTATCCAGGAGTTTGGCATGACTCGTAGTGAAGCTGATCACTCTGTGTTTTATCGGCACTCTGTTTCAAGTCTCTGTATTTATTTGGTAGTCTATGTTGATGATATTGTTATTATTGGCAATGATCAGGATGGTATTACCAATCTGAAGCAACATCTCTTCCAGCACTTCCAAACTAAGGATCTAGGTAGATTGAAGTACTTTCTAGATATTGAGGTTGCTCAGTCAAGCTCAGGTATTGTTATTTCTAAAGAAAATATGCTTTAGACATTCTTGAGGAGACATGGATGATAGGTTGCGGATCCTGTTGACACTCCCATGGATTCGAATTCTAAACTTTTGCCAGGACAGGGGGAGTCGCTTAGCGATCCTGCAAGCTATAGGCGGTTGGTTGGTAAATTAAATTATCTCACAGTGAGTAGACCCGACATTTCTTATCATGTGAGTGTTGTAAGTCAGTTTATGAATTCTTCTTGTGATAGTCATTGGGATGCAGTTGTACGCATTATTTGGTATATCAAATCGGCTCTAGGCAAAAGGTTATTGTTTGAGGATCGAGGTCATGAGCAGATCATTGGATACTTAGATGCTGATTGGGCAGGATCACGTTCTGATAGACGTTCTATGTCTGGATATTGTGTTATAGTAGGAGGAATTTGGTCTCTTGGAAGAGCAAGAAACAGAATGTAGTTGCTCGGTCTAGTGCAGAAGCATAATATTGAGCAATGGCTATGGCAACATGTGAACTAGTCTGGACCAAACAATTGCTCAAGGAGTTGAAATTTGGTGAAATCAGTCGGATGGAACTTGTGTGCGATAATCAAGTTGCCCTTCATATTGCATAAAATTCGGTGTTCCATGAGAGAACTAAATACATTGAGACTGATTGTCACTTCGTCAGAGAAAAGATACTTTCAGGAGAGATTGCTACAAAATTTGTGAGGTCGAATGATCAGCTTGCAGATATTTTCACCAAGTCACTCACTGGTCCTTGTATTGGTTATATATGTAACAAGCTCGATACATATGATTTGTATGCACCGGCTTGAGGGGAGTCTTAGTTTACAGATATGTACATAATGTAGTTTTGTCCCACATTGGAATAGGAGTAATATGTCCTTGTAGAGTATAGCTATAAATACGGACCTCTTGTATTGTATTGAGTATCTAATATCAATAATATATTCTCCCATGCTTTCTCACAAATGTCTCCATATTTTCTGCCCAATAAGAAGAAAATATGAAGAAAATTGCTCAAAAATAATATGCCTCCCCGGAAACTAAATTTGTCTCGATGGAACCTTAACTTCGGTGAACGGAAAAATCAAAACTGGTAGGGATAGGCTCGGAATCTTTTAGCGACCCCAACAGGAAAGAAAATTCCAAAAAAATTGACCATAAGGAGTTTGTGTTGTGGACAATCACCAAGAGAGACAACTCAACCTCTTTCATAAAAACGGAACCCTAACTGTGAAGGAGATAACTCATCTCAAAAAGGCAGCAATGACTCTTTTACCATGTAGATTTTTGAGAAGAAGAAAAGACTTTTTGTATTTCTTACATCCCTAAGCAAAAGTATTTATAAACTAGGTCCTATAACTATTTTAGGAAGGGAAATAAATTACAATCAATCAATGTAAACTCAAATCTTAATCATAATCAAACCTTTCCTAATAATTAAGTCAATCAACAAATTGACACTCTGAGTTACAATGTCCATGTTTAGAACGCCCAGTGAAGTGATTTGAAATGCCAAATCACACGAATTGGGGTCTTTAGCCCTCTGGGATTGCAGTTCCATGACAATGTTGTTGGCCCTGCATTATCTGGGGAAGAGCTCTTTGACTAGCTCAGGAGCCTTGGTGCAAAAACAATTGTTGCACTCTCCTTATAGCTACCACACAAATTAATGCGATGTCAGTCCACAAGCATTAGTACAGTCAGACGCTGGGCCTACCAGTAACTAGGGAAGAGCTTGCAAATATCTCACATAGCATAAGAAGGTTGGGATATGGGGACTTGGTCCAAACCCGTTTTCTCCATCTAGTGATCCATTAAGCTTTTGATCAGCCCGAAGTGATTTCTCTTTTTTCTTTTCTGGTACATGATGATTTAATCTATAGGTATGTCTATTGTTTTACAACTGAATCTTGTGTGGAAATCTTTGGCCAATATTTCATGGAAGATACAATATTATCAATATGGTCCATTAACTATGTCATGCCTATATCGTCCTGGGTTATCTTCAAATTGTGACAAAAGGTGGTCTTCAAAGTAGCAAGGTCCTCAACCATTATAATTTTGCAGTCATGGCCACTATTTACTTTCCATGATTTAAATGCCATTTGAGCTTATAGGAAACAAACATATACTTGATGGGGAACTAGTCATTCTGCTTCTTGTCTCTCTTATAACTAGTATCACTGTAATATGTTCCCATACTATTATTATACATATTTTTAAGAATGGCGTCTAATTACCTTATGTGGCAACTTAGTACAGATTCCATTTGGTTAGCAATGCTCCATTGATAAGAAAATTTAAGGTTGTCAATGCAGACTGTTCAGCGAAGTGTTTGTCAACTTCCTTTGCACAGATTAGAAGGATCCAGTTTGTGGTCTAGCATGTAAGAAACAAATCTAATGGGAGTCCAAAGAATTTGCTCTGACATGAAATTGTTATGAGCTCAAGTTAGTTATTAAAAAGAAAGCTTCCTCTCTGATTCTTTAAGGATCTTTGAGCAGCGTAGCTCCTTATCTTTAAATTTTGATATAGGTTAATGAGTAGTAATGGCTATAGAATCTAGTGATTGGAACTTTGGATGAGTTTGATGGAAATGTAATTTGCTGATATGAAATTGTGAATATTCAGTTTCACTATACAAAAAAACTGAATGCATTAGTTCCATTACAGGATGCTTATCTCCCGCAACGGCTTTTGGATAAATTAATGTTCATTTATAACTATGTGGAGATGGCTCGAGTTACTGGTGTACCTATATCTTTTCTTCTCGCAAGAGGGCAAAGCATTAAGGTTAGTCCTAAACTTGCTTCATTTTTCTCCAGTGGAAATTTAACTAACAGCCTCTATCTTCAGGTACTCTCTCAACTTTTAAGGAAGGCGAGGCAAAGGAATCTTGTTATACCAAATGTAAAACAGGCTGGATCTGAGCAAGGAACATATGAGGGTGCGACGGTAAGAAAAAAAGTTTTTATCCATCAAATAGCTGAATATTGTTGCTGGAAAAGAAAAGTTAACACGTGCAAAGATCCTGTTGTGTTAAGCTTGATGTATGATCTATTACCCTTGTTAATCATGGATGTTTGGAGGACTATCAAATCTTACCATCACACCTTTTATTTCCTTGATGTTGATTTCTCAGGTTGAAGATACTAATTATATATCTTGTGTAATTTTCATGTCAAAATATATGGACACAGGTTTTGGAGGCTCGAGCTGGTTTTTATGAGAAGCCAATTGCAACTTTGGATTTTGCATCTCTATATCCGTCGATCATGATGGCATATAATTTATGTTACTGCACGCTAGTAAGTGTTCTTCGTTTGACAATGATATTTCTTTTTCTACCTGAATTTTCAATTTATGTTGGTGACACCTGAGAACTAAGTGCTGAGTGTTAATATCTCCACATTGATGCTACCAGTTCTAAGTTTTGGTTTTCTTCCCTCATCCTAGGTAACTCCTGAAGAGTTCCACAAACTAAACCTCTGTGAAGTGGATGTCAACAAGACCCCTTCTGGTGAAATGTTTGTCAAGTCAGATTTACAGAAGGTAAATATAACTGTTGGTGTAATTCCTTTATTTAGGTTCTTGTTTTAATTATGATAATTTGAATTGTTTTCCATCAGGGGATACTTCCAGAAATTCTTGAAGAACTATTGGCCGCTCGCAAAAGAGCAAAAGCAGATTTAAAGGTGTAAACTAAAGTTCTATGATTTATGTTGTTTTCTTGGATCCTGGTTAGCTTATTTGCATTACATTCTGGTGTTCAATCTTTGTAATTTTCTTCTATCTAATGTTCGATAGAATCCTTCAATTTGGATTTATTGGGAGCAACTATTTGGTGGATTATATGGAGAGAAACTGAAGACTTTTTGAAGAAAAAAAGAAGAATATTACTAGTCATAAATTTAATTGCATTTCTTTGCTTTCTTTTTGGAGTAATATGGAAAATGTAAATGATACTAATGATGTAGAAGCCATGGTTGACTTCATTAGTTCTCTACACAATCTGTGAGGACTTAGTTTGGTGTAAAGATTTTCATACTAGCATATTCTTGGTGCTAACATATATAAAATATTTACTTATACTTATAAAAAAATATTTATTGGGAGTATTTCTGATCCAGTTTTAGAAATCTAGCTTTGGGGATATTCAACGACATCAATATATTATGCGAAGACTAGATTGAGGGAATGTGTGGACAAATATATCACGCGTAAATACTCTTATAGGAACACTTTGTAGTGTATATAGTTACATTAATCTGGTATGGAACACTTATACCTATTCTACTATTTTACAATTAAATCGTCCTATTTCCATATCTAACAGATGGTGAGTAGTTTAATACAAGTTAGCCTCTGAAATTGAGTTGTGACAATATATTTTGGTTTCAGGAAGCAAAAGATCCTTTAGTCAAAGCTGTCTTAGATGGACGTCAGCTAGCTTTGAAGGTAATTCGTGTAGAGTTAGTGAATGTCTAATTTTGTAAGTGTGATCTGCTTTCACTTTTTCTTGCCAGATATATGACTTTGGTTCTTTGTGTTCAAGGTACTACAACTGCCTTAGAACTAAAAAGAATTTAGTCTGGTCAATTGAGCTACTGATGTCTTGTGGTTTTGCAGATTAGTGCAAATTCAGTATATGGGTTTACTGGAGCTACTGTTGGTCAATTACCATGTTTAGAAATATCTTCAAGTGTTACTAGCTATGGTAATGCAATTATTAGTAGCAAATTTATTACATGACACTGAACAGTTGAAACATTGTTTTATAGAAAGCTAAGTCAACTACTTGTTTTCTGACATGTGCTTCATCTTCCTAGGTCGACAGATGATTGAGAAGACAAAAAAGCTTGTGGAGGACAAGTTCACAGTACTTAAGGGGTATGAACACAATGCTGAGGTACATTGTCTATAGTTATTCCTTAGATTCCAAATCATACATGCTAGAGATTTCCTATCAATATCCTGCAAGTATTTTTAGAGTGTCCCACATTGGTTGAGATATCAATGCTGTCTCCCTATATAGTCTTGGTCAATCCTCACATCATGGGCTTGCTTTTGGGGTTGAGTTCGCTCTATCACCCGCAGAGCATACTACTATGGCTTCAAGCATTATCGAGTTTAAAGAAAACCTAAAGTACAAAATCACTGCAGTGAGTAAGGTGGATTACATCAGACAGTTGATAGAGGGTTCTCTGTTGTAAGGTCGGGATCTTATAACTTGTTTGGCCAAGCTGCAAAAATCAGCTTATTTTGAGAAGTGCTTTTTCTCAAAAGCACTTTTGGTGAGAATCAGTTTATATTTGGCTAATTTATTTGAAAAGCACTTTTGGTGAGAATCAGTGTTTGGCCAAGCTTTTTAAAAGCTGCTTCTTAGTGTATTTTTCTCAAAAGTGCTTTTGGAGAGAAGCTACTTTTTTCTGCTTCTCCAAAACTGCTTTTGCTTCTACTCAAAAGCAATTTTTTTGCCTCTAAACGCTTGGCCAAACACTTCAACTTTGGAAAAAAGCACTTAAAAAGTGATTTTAGCTTGGAGAAGCTTGGCCAAACAGGCTATTAGCAACTTAACTGGGACCATCTTTGCTGCGACTCACAAGGACTATGCAGTATGAAACCCAGTATTGTGGGTTAAGAAGAGCCAAAGGTCTGACACAAGAGATACGTATCATTAAGGGGAAAAGAGACACTGATCAGGAATATTTTGTTTAGCATTTGGCTTATTATTGGTCCTTAATGCTTGTATTGGTGTCTGGCAGAAAGGTTGGATAAATCGCAAAGAAACTTTCTGTGCGAGCAAGTTGGGAGGTGAAATGTTTACCATCTGATTAAGGTATGAGAAATCTGAGTGTGTTTAATAAGGCTTTACTAGGGAATGGATTTGGAGAACCAAAATTGCAGATCATGTGTTTCAGACAAGGTGGGTTGCTCTGATGGTAAGCATTCTCCACTTCCAACCAAGAGGTTGTGAGTTCGAGTCACCCCAAGAGCAAGGTGGGGAGTTCTTGGAGGGAAGGATGCCGAGGGTCATTTGGAAACAGCCTCTCTACCCCAGGGTAGGGGTAAGGTCTGCGTACACACTACCCTCCCCAGACCCCACTAGTGGGATTATACTGGGTTGTTGTTGTTGTTGTTGTGGTGTTTTAGAGAAATGTTGATGTTACCAATAAAAAAAAGATTGTTTTTGTGAGAAGGCACGGGAGAAAATATGTTATTGATATTGGATGATAAATACAATACAAGA
>AWOL01S0044919.1:0-11370 GCA_000715115.1 Nicotiana otophora
CACACTACCCTCCCCAGACCCCACTAGTGGGATTATACTGGGTTGTTGTTGTTGTTTGTTATTGCCTTGTTGTTATATCACTGGTTGGGTTTGTTGTTTACATTGCTAGTTGTTTTCTAATACTATTGTATACTGCTATATTGTACATGTTATTTGACTAGTGAGTGCCTTGATTGTACCTCGTCTCTATTCCACTGAGGTTAGTCTTGATACTTACTGGGTACCGACCGTGGTGTACTCATACTATACTTCTGCACATTTTTGTGCAGAGCCAGGTATTGGAGGTATCGAACCTGGACAAAGTTAGAGTGCGATCGCAAGAATTCAAGGTAGAGCTGCTTGGTCGTCGCAGTCCCTTGGAGTCAGTTCATTTCATTGTACTGTTAATTTTTAATCAAACAATATTGAGTATTCGATCATTGAGATCATTTCATTGTACTGTTAATTTTTAATCAAACAGTATTGAGTATTCGATCATTGCGATCATTTCATGTATTATGTTAGAGTTCGTGACTCAGTACTACCAGTCTTGGGAGGTTGTTATAATTATTTCTGTTGTTGGTTTCGTTTAAAAAAAACAAAAAAATAACTTCGAAATGTAATGGAAATCGGCTTACCTAGTGTTAGAGACTAGGTGCCATCACGATGCTTGTGGTGGGATTTTGGGTCGTGACACTCCACCTTAATTTTTTTTTTCCTTATAATTATTCTCCACCTTTTTATTGTTACTCGAACACATGATGGCCCCTAATGTTGCATTGTACAGTGTTTACGAGAGAGAAAATGACCATCTATAGCCCCTCAAAATTTTAATAGCCCATGTTTTTTTCCATTGACACGAAATGTCCCTCTCGCCCAAACATATTACATCTAATAGTTCGAAATGTCTATTTTGTATATTTTTTATATAGTGACAGTCTATTTTGTATATATTTTGTATAGTGATAGTCTATTTTGTATAGTTTTTGTATAGTGACAGTCTATTTTTTATATATTTTATATAGTGACAGTCTATTGTATATAAATTGTATAGTGACAGTCTATTTTGTATAGTGACAGTCTATTTAGTATATTTTTGTATAATGACAGTCTATTTTGTATATTTGGTATAGTGACAGTCTATTGTATATAAATTGTATAGTGACAGTCTATTTTGTATAATTTTTGTATAGTGACAGTCTATTTTGTATATATTTTATATAGTGATAATCTATTATATATAAATTGTATAGTGACAGTCTATTTTGTATAATTATACGCATAAATTGTCTCCCTTATCTAGAAAAAAATTCAAGAGTTCAGATCTTTATGTTCCATAAATTTATGTTTTTGTTTGTTGGGTTTTATTTTCTCCTCTTTTCTTGGTGGCGGGGTGGTCGTACGTGGGTGGAAGATATTGACTATTGATAGATTGGACTGTTACTGTGATTGTTATCCTTAAATAATTTGTTAAATACGTTAGTTTGATAGAATTTATCAATTGCAAGAGTTTAATATAGAAAAGGGCACATTCATCTTATACTCCTATTTATCTACATTACTAAAAAATAAGTTAAAAGAATTATTACCCAAAAAATTAAAATAAATAAAGCAAACGTAATATTAAAAACTAGTATAAGGGATGTCAATCTCTGAAATTATCTTAACAGTAAATTATAATTTTGTATAAGAAAGTTGAGGCTCGGGGTGGCAAAGTGGTTAGCATAATTTATTTGTTTTTACCTACAAGTTGTAATATACAATTGTGGACCAGCAGTTGTTTATAGTTTTTGCCGAGCGACTAACTTTGTCAAAAGCTCTTTACAAGATGAGATAAAATGACAGGCACATTGACATAAACAGCGGCCGTTAGTTTTTTTTAGTTTCTTATTTTAATTCAAAATTGCCTTACCTTTTTTAATTGTTTACAACAAAATGAATCTACAACAACAACAACCCAGTATAATCCCACTAGTGGGGTCAATCCCACTAGTGGGGTCTGGGGAGGGTAGTGTGTACGCAGACCTTACCCCTATCCTGGTGTAGAGAGGCTGTTTTCAATAGACCCTCGGCATCCTTCCCTCCAAGAACTCCCCACCTTGCTCTTGGGGTGACTCAAACTCACAACCTCTTAGTTGGAAGAGGAGAGTGCTTACCATGAGAGCAACCCACCTTGTCTACGACAAAATGAATCTAATCCATGAAATAGTTAGGTGGACATATGGCATGCATCTGTCTATGCATTGAACAATACTGGACCAACTTTCATTGGAGGGGATCTCATCCCGTCTAGCACACGTTTTCTGTGTTCAAGTGACACTTTAAGATTTAAAAATATTATAAAAAAACACTGTTCACAGATTTCCGTAGTGCAGTAACCGTTCAAGCAATAATCCAATAACCCTCTGCAGAAATATAATACTTTTTGAGGTAGTCTTTATATTTTGATCCTTGAATAGTACTTTTTGGGGTGGTTTTTATATTTTGATCCTTGATTGTCAGATGAGTAGAAATGGGATAAACCGATGGCTAAGACTTGTAAAACTTAAAGTTGTGCCTGAATGGAAACAAAAATTTAAGATCATCTTCTTTGAAATCTATTTATGTACTTCATAATGACTATTCAATTACCCTGCCTGTACAAGTCGAACACCATCCAGTCTGTTTGACAAAATAAATAGGACTAACATGAAGTTATCGCTCCTCTTATAAAACACGGACGTCGTCAATTCTTCTAAATCAAGAAATACCAAATGTTGTAACTTGTAAGGTAAGAATAAAATAAAATGTTAAAATTAAAATTAAAAATAAAATATTGAGATCGTCAAATTTCATAATTTGACTTTTTCTATTGTTTATAAGTCACTAAAGTCCAAACGAATTCCTTTAGGGATCATTTGGTTTGGATCATTTGGTTTGAATACGACTTGTGTCGGAATAAGTTATGCTTGGTTTGAATGTGTCGGAATAAGTTATGCTTGGCTTGTGTCGGAATAAGTTATGCTTGGTTTGAATGTGTCGGAATAAGTTATGCTTGGTTTGAATACGGTTGTGTCGGAATAAATTATGGTGAGATTAATTATCCTGATATTGTTGTTTATCCACTGTTTGGTATGTTGTAAGTAATACTGAAATTAGTTATCATGATATTGTTGTTTATCCACTGTTTGGTATATTGTATTAAAAATGACAATTGCATAATTTCTAATAAGAAAATATAAGTTATCCCGACACTAATTACCCCACCCTCTACAAGGTATAAGTTATCCCGGTATAATTATAATTCCAAAATAACTTATACCGGATTTACTAACCAAACAAAGTATTAAGATAGTATTAAATTTTTATACCAATACTATACCTTCTTATACCACATACCAAACGACCCCCTACACTTCCTTGAACATAGGTCCAATTTGTTTTGAACCAAGGTAATGCAAATTATTATATCATTAGCATCAGTATGCTACCACTGTACTTGCAACAGTTTGAGGCACATGTACAAAGGAAAAATCTAGGAAACCAAAAGTAGACATTAAACATTCTAATACTATTATCTTACAAGCATAGTTTTTACTGATGTGTAGAGCAATTCTTGTTCAGTATTTATGCTAAAACAAGATGGACGGAGTGATCAAGCACTGAAGCCCGGGTTGGCAGCGGTATACTCCTCTATCTTACGCCCATTGCAAGCAGCCATAAAAGCTTCCTCCATAGCATCTCTCGACACTCCATTGTTGCAAATGTTTGCAAATGCTCTCATGTGCTTCATCCCGTATTGTGTTAGAGAACCACAATGTAGCTCGAAAAGGCGAACCTGGTAAAGAAAAACGAATATTAAGTTATATCATGAAGGAATTCAAGTCAAATTTGATCAACATTTATCAAATAATTGCATAGATATTCAGATTACCGTCGATTTTAGGCAATCCCAATCATCAACGAGAGGTAAACCAGGTTCTCTAACAGAGTTGAGAACAGAAGAACCCTTTGTTGGGCCGAAAAGAAAGACTCCAATTGCATCTACGCTCCCGTCTAGATGTTGTCTATGCAGCATTGTGTCCGTTATCTCTTTCCGAAGCTTGGCCTTCTCCAATGAATTGTCTGCTAGCTTCTTGTACTATAGAGATCAAGAAAACTTGTATCAAAACCGAGCCAAAGCAAGTGACATTGATTTTTACCACAAAGCATCACTACAAAAGGGTGCTTGTAGTGTTTCCATTTTGGGTGGTGGTCCCTTCTAAATTTGAACTATCTTTGACAGGTGGATTCCTAGCATTCATAATTCCAATTCAATCTCTAGTTTAACGAAAAGTATCAGCTATATATTGTAATCTGCGATACATTCCGCTTTGAGAACGGTCACCAGATAGAACACAAACAAATGCACACACAACAAATGCAACTGTACTCGCTAGACAAACTTGTACCAGTCCATCCTACTCTATATGTTGGGTGTAAGAACTAAGTCACACATTGGTAGCTGAAAAAATAGGAATCTCTAAATGGTGTGAGGTGTTTTGGGGAAAGTCGTGTGGGCTTTGGCCCAGAGCGGACAATATCACACCACGTAAAGAACTAATCAAGTATTATGTAAAGATACACAAAAAGAATTATGCTATGGAAATCTGAATTCAGACTTACTCTCTCCCATAAGAAGAGAAGATCAGCATCCCTCTGGTTGACAACCTCCAAGTGCGCAAAAGCAATCTTGTTTGCAGGAAGATTCGCGGTGGCAGGATCAAATCCTTGGTACAAATAAACTTTTTCTGGCTTAATTTCTTTGCTTCCATATTCCATAACATGAGATCCAGCATTATAGTTGTTGAAGTTGGAAGTTCTTTCCTTCACCTACAGCGACGATATAGCATTCAATGATGATGATGGCACACAAAATATACTTGAGGCTCCAAATAAAAGTATTTTCGTTAAGTCACCTTCTCGTACTGTTGTTTTATTGTTTCCTTCTTCAGGTTATGAGACTCACTGAAAACAAGTTAAACATTGAGTAATCATCAGCAATTCGGCAGCTCACTTAGTCTTTAATATCGCATGAACAGATTCGTTTTACAACAATAATTTTCCAAATCTTACAACCAATCAGTCAAGCAATAGTTTACTTTGCATTACCTATCCTCCATCCATGCAACACTATATAAGTCTCCCAAACATGTGATATATTCCGGTGGAGGTGGAGGATCCATTCCGGGGCAATACGTCCCCCAGCTGCTCTCTTCGGCATTTGATGCTGTTGTCACATAAATGTTCAAGTCTTCAGGCATCATACCCTCAAAAACACTCCCGCTCTCACAAGCTTCAATGTAGAGGACCTGCATAAAGCAGAACAAACAGAAAACTAAGTACGTTTGGGTCACCAAATGGAACTATCTCAAATGGTTCTACAAAAGTACAAAATTAAAAAGGGCTTTTCTGTACCATTTCTTTGTAGGTCCCTGCCGCATGTTTCTTTTTCAAGACCTCAATAAAATCTTTGGCATAAAGAAAAGGCATGTTCGGCATCCCTGGGACAGAGGAAGTGAGAATCAAAATAACTTAAACAGAATTGTCTTTCAATCGACTGCTAATAAGGTGCATATATTATTTAAAGATTTATTTGACAATTCATGTAAACAAGATACAAGCTGGATTATAGACTCACCGAGCACCCCTGGACCACCATGATCAGAGTAATAGAGAAATATTCTGTCATTCGGTTTACTATCGACGATCTTCCCACTTCCACCTTTCACAGCACTCTTATCACCAAGAAGCACGGCATACAAGTTCGCAGCAGTGACATGCTCGCCAGTGTAATCCTATCATAATCATCTTACCAATGTGAGTTTACTGCTCGCTAAAGGCAGGGAGAAATTTACCCTTTAAAATCAGTCAAATCCACGATATGAGTGCTATAAATGTACAAGAATCAGGCTTCACATTTTTCTCATAAAGTTCTTCACCTAATTCAGGTTTCTACATTTTGATCCACTCCTATCAACAAGTTAGCGTTTGTAGTCAAATCAACCTATGATCAAGATACTAAAATTAAGGATGAAGCACATCCAGTCAATTGGAGTTGGTAAGAGTCTAAACTTTTTCACTCTGCCTATCAGACTGGTACCAACTAAAAAATCTTTTATGATAGCAGATTTGGCCTTCATATAAAAAAGGCACTAGCCACCTTATGGTTCGAAGAGACATCCTCCCAAATAAAGGTTTTATGCCATTTTCAAGTTAGGTTACAGTAATTGCCTCATCAGCAAGTAGCAGAGGCGGATCCAGGATTTAAATCATATGGGTTCAATTTTAAAGTTTTTAACATTGAACCCATTATATTTTTAAAGTTATGGGTTCATATCTACTATTTTTGTAATTTTAATGAATTTTTACGTACAAATGTTTACTCCGCGTCGAAAGTTATGGGTTCAGTTGAACCCATATGTAGTACACCACATCCGCCTCTAGCAAGTAGCAGCCTTATCATCAACTAATAGAGAGCTATGGTTCTTTGAGGTTCAATGTTTTGGTAATTAAACCTCAAAGGAACTACAGGCACTCGTATTTAACGGCGAAATGACAACACAGCGACAAGGATACAACAACATTTGGTTATTACCTTCGGCACACCAGCATAGACATCACTACCGTTTGGATGATTGATTATGACTCCGGGTCTTGGATTTAGCTCACTCTTGGCAATGTCATCATACATGAATACAACTATGTTCTCATCTTTCAATCCTCCTCTTTTCAAAATCTGGTAAGCATGACATACATCTGCCTGCATTCACCCCAAAATGGCTTCAAAACCAATAAGCAAAGCAATATTAAAAGTCGCCAAATGATAAGATTATTTGATTTGTAAATGGAACAGTAGCTCCATCAGCTCAAACATATACCAATTCATTTAATAGCATCTGATCAGTAACCCGGAATAAATGGCGACAAATAGGGCCCTCATGATCGAGCTTATGATTGTAAAAACGTTGAGCCAGGGACCAAGGGGCGGAACTAGCCCTTCTGATATGGGTTCAAACCCTATATTTGTCATAAAGAATTATTAAATTATGCAAATTATTAATTTAGAACCCAGTAACTTGAAAAAATTAGAATACTAAAACTCATAACCGCACTACTCGAAGCCTTCGTAAACTCATTGTCGGTTTCTATCGTAGTGGAGGTTGCTGCGAGGAGATCCTTGCGCCAGTGAAGATTGCTTCCAATGATCGGGAAATAAAAAATACAAAAAACATTGCTATATTTCCAACACTCCGGATAGGCGGAAGGATCTATGTCCATCCCCAACTTCCTTTCAATCCACATCGGAAAATTTAGGCTTTCTCTACTGGGAGTCATCAAAGGAGGAATGGGCATACGCTGGTTCGATAAGCCAAGGAAAAACAAGGGACCCCTATGCTACTTTTAGCTTCACCTAGAATTAATTCGACTAACTTCCGAAACTAAAATCAGACTAGAGTAATTCAATTTTTCGGATTAAAATTGCAACAATCAAAAACTGTAGAAAAGTAATACTATAAGCTGACATACTCTTCCTATCAAAATGGTTAAAAGCACTTTCTAAAATGGTTGGTGAAAATAAGCTTATGTTAAATCTGGGAAAGCAAAAAGTGCCAACAAGTTTGAGTTTGAAGAGGGTCTTTTTTTTCTTTCTAGAGATTCCAATGTATCGAATTGAAACTATATTCCTTTTTTAGAGTAGTTCTTTTTCTTTAGCTTTACAGTATAATTTGCATGAGGGTATTCATGATCAGGCTTTTAATACCTGATGCCGATAATTTCCGTATCCATTAGAACCAGCCACGAGAACTGCCCAACGAACACCGTCCTTGTCTTCAGACTCATTATCACGATCTACCGGCGATCGTATTAAGGGGTCCCACCAGCGGTGCAGCCGCCCTATCCTTCTGCCATTTTTGGGTAATTCAAAAGGAATAGCAACGACCATAACCAGCAACATTAAGCTTACACATACTGCAAAACTAAAGGACCCCATTAAAGAAAAAACTCAAATTTCACAGAAGAGGAGCTGAGAATTGTGAAGTGGTTTCGGTTGTTGTACAATATGTATGTGGCGGTGAGTGTAGACATGCAGAAGCAGAGAGTGCCACCTACGAAGACTTGTGGGTCCAAAGGCTGTGCTTTTATACCAAGTGGTGGTTTTAATGTTTTGCTGTTTGTCGTTGTATGGCTTTGCTCAGAGGAGTGGAAAAATGCTGCTTGATTTTTCACCGCTGTGATTTTTCTCTGTTGGTTGTTTCAAAGCAATCTCATCTCCATAAAAGTATTGACCAACAGATTATATGAAAGAGGGGACATTAAACATTAATTAATTCCTTGGTAAAACGTGAATTCTGGGCTTAGCCAATCTATAGAAAAAGAACATTATACTAGATTTATCTGTCATGGATCTTAATTATAAGATATTTGAATCTAAATGATGGGAAATATGTATTTATCAAATCTGATTAATCCGCAAGTGAAAGATAGACCCATATATTTGTAAATTTTGTCCAATGCTCATTAAACTTGATTTTCTTAAAATAATGTTTCGCGCAGTGTTATCAGTGTATACAATACAAGTATTGATACTCGACGGTCACTGACTTAAAATGTTGAATTCATGTCGGTTTTAAGGTTATGAAGTTTCGAAGCTGTTTAAATTGTATAATCATCTTAATTATGGACCTAGAACTCTCACTTTCAAGTAACTAATGTTGTTGAAAAATTACCTAGTACTTACTTAACATCACATAAATAATTTATGGTGGATTAAATTGCTGGAGAAGTTATTGCGAAGAAAAAGCAGAGAGAATTCACGAAAGTAGCATGTTCATATTCTCCAGCATTCTTTCTTGGAGTACCTTTTCATTTTCATTCGCGAGGAAAACGCCCGGAGGAAAGGCCGTATTGTAATTGTTCCTTGCAAGCAGATTTTCTGGCAAAATTCGGGAAGAAACGGATCAACTTATAGGCTCTACTGATCATATTTTGTTTAAGTCTCCAAGAGAATAAGACAATAGTCTTTGATCATATTTTGTTTAGGTCTCCGAGAAAATAAGACAATAGTCCTATTACAATTTGAACTAGAGCTTAATTATAAGTTCGAACCTCAAATTGATATTACGTATTATTATGGAACTTTACTCATTATAACACTAAATTTTCAAAACCGTTGTAAATATATTATAGTAATCTATTGTAAATAAGCTTCCTGAAGAAATTTATCCATATGGGACCTCATCCTAAATGTATTTTTTTATTTAGTACTTTATTGAAAATAAACCTCCTGAAGAACTTTATCCTTTCGGTATTCCGTTATAGATAAATATTACTCCCGGTAGAAGATTATCTATATCTGGTACAATAAATTTATCCTTTCGTTATTCCGTTATGGATAAATATTACCCCGGTAGAAGATTATCTATATGTGGTACAATAACACCTTACAAGCAGCTTACACAACAACATATTTTCTTCTATAAATAGAGGAGATTTCAGTTCATTATGAACATCGGTTTGAAGTTGAATAAATATATCAATCTCCCTCTATACTTGTCTTCGATTTATTTACTTTACAATCTTTATTTTATAACACGTTCTCAGTACGAGACTCTGCCATTTTGAGCACTTACTTCAAATTTAATTTCTATTTCAGTGTTCATCTCCGATGTAAGGCTACACTCATGTCCGTGGTTAGATCTTGTTCATTCCGAGCATCATAAGGCAGATTATATCCTTGAGGTGGTGAGTTTTTCTTCTTGGCAGTAGTGATGTTGATATCAATTACATCTGGAGTAGCCAAATTTGCATAAATTAATTGAGTCTTTTGCTTATATTTTAATATCTTTATCATCGCTTTCTTGGTTATATGTTACCTATACAGTACCTATTTTGGTATTTTTTTTCATTCTAAAATAAAGGATTACAAAGTGGATAACATTGTTAGATCTACTTAAACTCCAACAGAGTTTGCAAGAAATATACAACCACCAGAAGTGGTTACGTTTCGTATATCTCATTGTAATTAAATTTTGTTAACCACCATAAGTGGTATATGTCTATGACCACCAGAATTGATAATTTAGGCTTTCTATGGTTACAATTAAAGATAAGCTAGAGAAATATTCTCTATATCACATGCACGCCTGATTTGCTCCTGGCGTAGTAAATATTTTAAAAGAAGTTGAAGCATCACAATTTGACGTGATTAATGCACGTTCAGATAATTATGTTCGATTTCCTGAAGGATGAGAATTTTTGATAAATATTAATCCATTCCCTGAAATGAATGTAATAATATTAATAAAGCCGTAAATATGAACGCATTCTTGATGTAAATATATTACAATTCACCTCTAGAAGAGTTAATATGATTGAGAGAATATATACTCAATATTTCGTATTTTAAATTTGCTCCTGATGAAGTAACACAATTGAAATTTCCTCTTGAAGTAGGAAAATATTATGAAAAGGTGTTTTCTTGTGCTTAAACAAATATTTTATATTGTTTATTTGATTACAATTTTCTCTCATGTTACCAGAAGTGTCTGAGCAATATTTGTTAGTACAAAATGTATCAACAACTCCTGAAGAACTAGTTATTTGTCTAGAAGGCACATGACATTAGTAGTGTCCGATAAATATTAGATTGTGGATAATAAACGAAGGCTCTCGAAGAGCTTATATACAAATATGTCATTCATATTATATGATTATGGTCAAAACATATGTGGTAGTAAACCTGAAGTTTACTAATACAAATGGCTATCATATTGAGATTACAAATGATTGGAAGATTGAAAATCTTTATGTTTCCACAATCATAGGGGTAAAATAATATGTATGTGAGAAGTGACCCGCCTTATTCTTCAATTTACACTATATCATGTATCACAGTAAACCAAAAGTTTACTAATGCAAAAGTAGTCACAATATATTAGAAGTTTTATTGAGGCAAAAGTAGCTACAGTAAATCAGAAANCTAGAGCTTAATTATAAGTTCGAACCTCAAATTGATATTACGTATTATTATGGAACTTTACTCATTATAACACTAAATTTTCAAAACCGTTGTAAATATATTATAGTAATCTATTGTAAATAAGCTTCCTGAAGAAATTTATCCATATGGGACCTCATCCTAAATGTATTTTTTTATTTAGTACTTTATTGAAAATAAACCTCCTGAAGAACTTTATCCTTTCGGTATTCCGTTATAGATAAATATTACTCCCGGTAGAAGATTATCTATATCTGGTACAATAAATTTATCCTTTCGTTATTCCGTTATGGATAAATATTACCCCGGTAGAAGATTATCTATATGTGGTACAATAACACCTTACAAGCAGCTTACACAACAACATATTT